>JACGTJ010007608.1:6538-18527 GCA_014858695.1 Chrysomya rufifacies | reverse complement strand
GTTCAGTTCTAGAACTCAGTTCTAGTTCAGTTCTAATTCAGTTCTAGTTCAGTTCTAATTCAGTTCTAGTTCAGTTCTAGGAAGTCGTTCAGTAAGTACAAGGTATGAATATTAGGCTCATTTTTAAATGAATTTTAAATCCCTGATATGTTAATATCTTATACTATATTATATGTATAAGATATCTTATACTATATATTATACTATATTTAAAATTTCATATTATTTTCATTTTGATTTTGTTTGGTAATGATATAAAAAATTTAAAAATACAGCTTCCTTTGTCCTGTTTTTATGCAGAATAATGATAACAAATATATTTAATCTTAATATTAAGTTTTGATTTAAATGCACAAATCCATCGAGAATTTGTTGTAAACAAGATAAAGTTCTATCGAAATATATTTTTGTCTTCTTGTTAAACATTTTAAAATCAAGAGAAAGTCATTAAATTGAACTACAAAAGAAATCATTATGAAGCAAAATAAAAAAGTGGAATTAAAATTTATGTAAAAATCTTTGTTTTATAAATTAAACAGAGACTCACTTAAAAAATAAAATACAAAACTCATTCTCTAAGGAGTTTCTAACAAAAAATACACCAAAAGAAGATGAAACCAAACCAAACAAAACTTAATACAACCAAACCGAAGCAAACGATATGAAATGAAACCCAACCGTAGAATAAACATTACTAAAAAATTATTTAACTTGGTAGCTGAGATAACGAGAATATAATTTATGAACAATGGACATTTAATGGAAACCAAACGAACTAAAAATAAAAAGTAAAACAGTTAAAATTATAATAAAAAAAAAGCAAAAACTCAAATATAAAATAAAATAAAGTTGTTAGGAGAACGTATAACAATACGAAATGAATGATTTTAGATTAAAAACAATAATATAAAAAATATTTGCTAATGAATGGAATAACTATAAAAGAAAAAACTGGGAATATTAATAGAAATACATTGATTTTACAAATTCCTTTACATTTATGTTTCTTTAAATTATTATGCAAAATGCATTGAAAAATTATATTTAATGCAAATACTAACAACTAGTGTTAATACCCACCAAACAAAAAATAGGTATATTGAGTTTGTCATTTCGTTTGTGAAATGTTAAAATATTTATTCGTCCGTCCATCCGACCGTCTGTCTGTTTGTCAGCTAAAAGAATGATAGCAGAGCAGCTATGAATGTAAAATTCAACACTTATGTAAGTTTTGTTTGGTATTGCAAATCATAAATAGTGAAGTTGTGGACTGAAGAATTCATTAAAATTTATATTTTTGCAAATTTTTTCAAAAAATTTCCTTTATACTATAATTTTTGAAAAAAAAAAACACTATTTTCTCTAAAATACATTCCTTTTTTCAGCATAATCGTAAAATTTTTAATTGGGTTGAAGTAAAAAAATGTTTTCCATCTTTTGCTAAAAATTGAATATTAATATACTATTTAATATTTTGATTGTCTATTTATTTTTCTTTTTATTTAAAATATGTTAATCTCATTTAAGAAATATATTAAATTTTGTTGTATATTACTTACACTATAGACAAATCAACAAAATTGTAAAGCGATTATTGTTCAATGACCTCGTAAATGTATAAATAAGTATTTAAACTGGTAAGAAAATACTATTTTTTATTAAGTAAACCTTTGTTGAATAAAAGTCAAAAAAGTTTTTTTTTTGGCATTAAATTGCAAACAAAAAGAAATAAATATTTGAGGAATAATTCGGATAAAAATCACAAACAAAAATAAGAAAGTTAAAAATTTAAATTTAATCTCACAGTTGTATAGAAAGTATATCAAGTAGTCCGACTGATAATGTACCACAAAACTCTTATACTTTTATGGAAGCTGTGTAAATGAAATTTAGTTAAACTTAAATTTTAACAACTTTGTTTTTTGCAAATACTTAAATAAAATAATTTTTATATAAAATTTTTTTTTTGAGATTAATTAGAATTGTTGAATTTCTGAACCAATGGAGATCACATTTTGAAACTTTGATACAACAAGGCTGTTCGCAGTTCTCTTAAAAAAACAATGAAAATAATTAGACCACTTTCATAACATTAATGGATAAATAATTTCTTTACAAGTTTTTGTGATAGTATATAATTTATATTAGAAACTTTAAAAGGCGAACATAAATCTTTTTAAATAGCATATATTTTTCAAAATCTCTAATGTTTGCAGAAATTTTACATTTTTGAAACTTGTTGCATATTTCTAAAAAAAATCCGAGAAATCAAACTTTGTACACACACAAAATCTAAACCTTATATGATTAATTTAAATATTAAACATTTTTAGTGGTTGCAGAGGTCCCTGCGATATATATTTTTTAATTGAAATTCAAACTTAAGTTTCTGGTAGAAATTTTTTATAATTACACAATAATAAAAAAGCGAATTTTGAAAGATTATTTTTGGTGTCGGTTTTGTGATGAATTTATAAAATTTATCATTGATGGTTCCATTAAAATCATCTGATTCAAAAATATGGGGAAAAAAACTAAATATATGATAAAAATAAGTTAAAAAATAAATAAAAAATCCAAAGTCAAATATCTGACGAAATTAATATAACATTTTTATTTCTTATTATTTAATATCATGTTTTCAATTTAATTTTTTTATATTAAATAATAAAATCATTTAATTTATTTATGTTTACACGTACATACATATATGTATGTATTACATTTTTTTATTTTTCAATAAATGATTTTCTATTCAAAGTTAAGTTAATATTAAATACTTGATGATTTTTATTTTCCAAATTAAATTATTTGTTCTCCCTACATTTGAAGTATTTCCGCTTTAGTTACAAAAATCCACCATAACGAATGAAATTATATTAAAAAATCGTTTACAAGTCGAAATTAAATAAAATAAAAATGAAATAAAATGAACAAAATGAAATAGAAAATATTGTCACAGGACATTGTTTCTGGCATGCATACATACACATACACTTATACTCTAGTTTACGTTATTATACCCTGAAAACATTTACGATTATGGAAGTGGAAAAAAAGAGTCTTCAAGAATTAAACTCTCATCGCAAAATCATATCATCCAAGCATCATTAAAATCATCTTCTATCTGGAAGAACTGTTCTGGCAGGAAGAAACTTTCAGAAGATTTGAAGTAGGCAATTCCAGTAGTGCCGGAAATTAGCCTTGTATTTCGTAATTGTTAAAAGTGATCGATTATCTTCCAGAAGACATTAAGAAGTGTCGTTTTGGAATACTGTCACCATATTCACCTCCCTCAAATGTTTGCGGGGTATACATATATAGTAATGTACAAAAATAGTTTGTTGCAGACAATATTTGTTGTTGGTCATTTATGTTGTAGTTGTCATGTTTGTTGTATACTGTTGTTGTCATATTGTAACTTTAGTTGCTTTTAAGTTTCAAGCTGCATATTTTGTATTCTTCACTTTAATTTCTCCCTCTCTCCCCTTCTTTCTCTCTGTCTTTCCTTCTCTTGCAATTTGATGTTGCTGATTTAGTTTGTTTTTATGTTATTAAATAACGCTTGAGGATATTTTACATGCAGCAAATGGGGCGCGGTTTATATGTTTTCTACGTTTTTATATTTTATTGGGTTTGGTTAATTTAGTTTCGTTTTAGATTCATTTTTCACTTTAGGGTTATATTGTTTGTCTATTAATGTATCTCATCTAGAATGACAAATAACATAAAAGCTAAAATAACATAAACAGTTTTGAAAGGAAGTCTTACAAATGGTTGGGCAGACTGATATATAGATAAATAAATGGACAAGCAAATAATTACTTTATAAGATAATAAAACATGTATTATAGATATAATACTAAAAATCTCAGACATGATCTCAATTGTGTACAAGTTATTGAACTATTGGCTATAATCATTGCTTAAATAAATTGTGAAAATATATTTAATATTTTACTAAACAGAAAACACTATAAAATCCCAAAGTATTTTATTGAACAACTGTAAAAAAAAAAATTATAAAACTCTAGGTTTGGTTACAAAAAAAAAAAAAAAAAAAATCGTACCAAATATTACTGAAAATCTGTAAAAATAATTCAAGCTTATTATTATGAAAAACCCGTAAATGTAATTCAAGCTTAATTCCAGTTCTAGATTATGTAACCTTAAAAAAATTTTAAGGAATTTTTTAACATATTTTATAAGTCATCAAAAAACTTTATAATAATAATAATAATAATAAAAACAAATATATGGATTTTAATATATTTTTGCTGTTGTTGGAACTAGATTTTAGACTGTAGATTTACTTTTATTTCTGTGTACACTCTATGATTATTTCTCAACTTCTTCAATTGGATTTGAACGATTCCAATTGAAAAAGTTTATAATCCCGTTTAAACTTTTTTACGAATATAATTTGATTGTATTAGTAAAAAAATCTATAGTATAATGAAAATTATATGAAATATGTTATCATAATATGATAAAGAGAATCAAAAACTTGTTTTAGTGGAATCATTAACATGATAAAACGGATCATAATCATATTTTTATGAGGAACTCCAGTATTAATATCATTCAACCATAATGAATTTCAGAAAGAGCGTCAATTATATAAATCTTATTTATAAATTTAAATTTATATTGCATTCTATAATAAAAATAATATTTGTTATAATAAATCAATATACAATTTTATTCACTAATCTTATAATTTTCTTTTTACTAACTTGTTTTCTATCTTATAAATGATTAAATAAATATTTTTGATATCTTGTTAAAATGGAAAACAAACTAAACCAAAAAATTAAAAAAAAAAAAATCAACCTTAAATCATAGATAAATTTTTAAAACTTATATTTTACTTTCCAAAAGCAAAGGATGTAAATGAAATTAACACAAGTATACAAAATATAAGTCAACAACGAATTGCAAACATCTACTTCAAAAATAACACAATTTAATTTTATTGCAAAATTTTAGTTGTGTACATGAAATGTGAATATTTTTCTTTTTTTAGAATTATAAGTTAAATTAGAATTTGTTTAATATATAACATCATGTTATATCCTAAATGATAGAAATATTAATACTATATTTTTCTATAGACTTTGTATTAACAAATAAAATTACAAAAACTGTTTATGTAGCTTTATAACACTTTTAGTAATGAGTAGAATACATTGTTTGCTGAACTAACTTAACTTGATTAAACCAAAATTCTAATGATATTCACCCCATTAGAGGTTGTTTTATGTTAACGATAATGAGGCAATTTAAAAACTACAATTGTTTTGGAGAAACGTTTTTTTTTTTTTTTCAAAACAAAACTTTTGAAAAGCGATAGAGCGTATGAATATTGGACAGAAATATTACTTATACGTACATAAATCCTACACTTTTAGTTTGGAAAATATTTAATCACAAATCTTTTCATTTTTCACAAAATCGTAATTAACAAAAAAATCTGTTTATAGAAAATTTTCACAAAATTTCGTTTACAGAAAATTATCACAAAATTTCCGTTTTCTTTTTATAAAAAAATTTCACAATTTTTTTTTTTATAGAAAATTTTTACAAGATTTTCTTCTCATAGAAAATTTTTACAATATTTTCTTTTTATAGAAAAATTTTACAACATTTTCTTTTTACAGAAAATTTTCAATTTTTGAGGTCTATTGTTTTAAGGATACCTAGAAATCGTTTTATACAAGAAAATATTAATATCATTCAATAAGTGAACAACTTTCAAAGTTAAATGTATGTTTCTGTATTTACAAAGAAAATATATTCGTCCTTTTTGAACTTTGTTCAAACAGAGGCTACTCTTGTGAAATAAGCACTTTTCTTTTGTATAATTGCTGTCTGCTCATTTTGTGATTGTCTTTAAATTCAAGAATCATCATCCTCTTTACCTCATCTATCTCCGCATGCTGTAAGTCAATGCTAAGTTGCGGGGCAAAAAAATTTTTTAAAAATAAATAAAAGCGAAAAAACAAACTCAAATATACATTCAAAAGGAAATGACAGAAGAAGAGCAGTTATAGCTGTGGCAGCAATAGCAATATGTAGCAGCAACATTATAAGCTGAAGATTACTTTATGTCGCCAGCAGGTAACACACAGTCAAAAGTTGCAAAAAGGCAAAGTGTACACTCTTGAGTCAACAACAAACGTTATTTGCATTTTAAAACAGCTTAAATGGAATACGACATATTAACACACATACATATTTACACTTATAAAACACCCAAACTTACGTACTTCAAATGCACATTTAACTTAAATGCAAACTGAACTAACTAACAAAAATTATTTATTTTCTTTTTCGTATTACATCTTATATTATTTGTTAATATATATATTTTTTTTTAAATAGAAATAAATTTTTTGTAAAAATGTTTAAAAAAATATTACTTAGCTCAGTTTGCATTTCAATTCGTGTCTATATTTTAATGCATTTATCTTAAAGGGCTTTAGAAGAGTTGGAAAAATTATTAGAGAATATAAACACAAACACATTTAAATTTTCCATATAAAAACTTGGTAGATATGTATGTATGATTTGATGTTAAATAACAAGAAATGCATTTAAAATGTAAAAATATTTAAACAAATAAACTAAACAGAGAAGAGTAAAAGAAAAACGCCACATGAATGAATGAAACGTGTCGGAAATACTTAAAAGTATGTATTTTCAAGGCAAATAAAAAATATTCTTGTTATTTTTAAAATTTTCTCTTTTTTAAGAAAATATGCTTATTTTTATTGGTTCAATAACAAAGCAAAAAAGTAAAAAAATAAGAGTAATATTAGGTGACATAAACGTAATAATATCATCACAGACAAGGTAATAGTGGTTATTTAAGTGTTAATAAAATTTTAAAACATTATTGTAGTGAAGGGCCACTGGTATATTATTGTTAACATTTTGAATATTTTATGGAAATATTTGCTAGATCCAAGTCATTATAAAAAAATTCATTGTAAAGGAGAGGGTGTACCATTAGATGTAGGTAGCAATATAAAATTTTGTAAATTAAATGAAACCTATAATTTTTATTTTTACTTAACTCTTTTGCCCTTAAAGTCTGTTTTAGTTACAATATTCAAAACGAAAGCTTAATAAATCGTTTGTTATGTGAACTGAATAATCTTGCCAGATAAATAATAAAATAGCGGGATTCTGAAGAAAATTCAATTAAAAATAGTTATATTTTAAAAAGTTTTCTGAAAAGGAGGGATTTTTTTTATTATCCTTGATTTTTATTATTACTCAACTTAAGAATTAAGAAAATTATGTTTCATAAAATTATTTCATGATAAAAAGTTTAAAAGTATTAAAGCATCAACAATAAAAAAAATAGAAATCATAGTAAACGAACATCGAAAATTTTAAACTTTTGTGCAAACTTTAGTAAACAAATTTTTGGAAACCTATTTAAGATTCAAAACATGAACAAATAAACTCTAAAAACGTTAGGCTCCATGCGTATGACGTGGACAATGAACACAAATATACATATTTTCCTGTTTAGAGCTATTATGTGATCATAGAATAATCGGCAGTTGTTTAAAATGAGAAGTGGTCTAGACTACAGCATTCAATTCTGATGCTAGAATACCTAGTCGCATCTCCAAACAGGACTATTTCTCAATAAGTTTTCCATCTCTATGAAACGCTCCATTTTCCCAGAAATAATAGATAATAATATGACTTAAGAATTATAGGCCAGAGAGAAGATAAATAAGATGATTGTTTAACTTGCTTTAATTTTGATTTATTGTTTTCCTAATTTAGTTCGCGTTCATTTTAAATTTTATCTTTAAATTATCGTTTTCAATTAATAACAAGAACGCAATATTCGGATATTCCGAATCTTATATACCCTTTACTTAAGTTCGCTGATACAAAAAAAAAAAAAAAACTTCAAAAGTAGCCTATTTCGTTGGCCGTTCCAGATAGTCGAATCCGGTAAAATGTTGAACAGAAAAATCCTCCAAAAATCAATAAAATTTTCAGTGAAACAATGAAGTTTCACAAATCCTAAACAAAGATTTATGGTAATGTGGTGTGTTTGTTTGTATGGTTTTTATTAACAAAATAAAAACAATAATTATAAATAAATTAAAATTTTATAGCATTTTTTTGAACAATAACTCGACTATTTATTAACCGATTAAAAAAGATAAAAATCAAAATTATAAAACAAAATTCATACTATCGATTTATGGAGGGTCGTAGTACATATACAAATAGGCGAAATGTTGAAAATTTTTAAAAAATAATGGTTTATTGAAGATATCTGGAATGGATTCTGTTTGAGTCTGAATTTAATGACATACGAACCGACTGACGGACATACATATTTCGATTTCATTTGAACCCACGATTCGGAATATATATACTCAGATCGAAAATATATGTAAGTGAAAAAATGTCAGTTAAATGTCAGAAATGATATTAAAATTGTCTGGCAACTTTGTTTTTCAGTAAAATGTTTTAAAATTTAATAACATTCCACATAATATTAGTTCTCCTTTCACTTCTAGTTAGTAAAAAAAACCTAAATAAAACCACAAGACATGTGTGCAGGGGGTCGGTGTTAAGGAACAAACATTTTTCAATCTCTTCTTCTCCCTAAATCTCCATCCAGCATTATTATTTTGGATGTTGTGGATTTGGTAGCTCAGCATGAGTCTGACCTTTTAAATGCATTTCGGTTGCTTTTGCTAAATTAAAAGTGAAATAAATGCTTAAAATATTTTAATAATGTAAATAAAAAGTTATTAAATGCACAGCAGCATTTTGTGTAATAAATTTATACTTTTAAATGCTTCACAATATAACAGATTATTTTTGTTAATTTATTTTACATATTTTGGTGAAAATTATTAATTAATAACTTTGGGGGCTTTAATTTAAAGGTAAAATTACGATTAAAAATAATAATAATACTAAATATTTAAAGTTATTTGTAAAAATTTATGGGTAACTATAGTGGATTTCTATTGCCTGTAATGATTTAGTTAATATAATTATTTAAATTTTAAACTAATTAATGAAATATTAACGAACTTTTAATTACAAAACTTGTAACCAAAAATGACAATTTAGGGGAAATTATTAAGAAAATTGTAATATTTGATATTCCAACTTGAACAAGTTTTTTCTACTTTATATTTGTGTATTGTATCAATAAACGAAATGCAATGGTTTGTCCATGTTCTGTGTTAATACTCAAAACAATTAAATTTAATTGAATTTTATATTTTAATAAAATGTATGTAAATAAAATTTTATTATAAGGATTATTTTTCAATTATTTCATATGTAGATGAAGTGTGAAAAAATACGTTTTTATATGCCACGTTTGTTAAATGTTTTCCCTTATTCTTGCTCTCTTTATAATATCATCATATTACATAGCACAGTGGAACAGCAAAATAAAAAATTTACTAATGCGAAATAATCGTTTGTACCGAGATAAGCTATTTAAAAACATAGCAGCTTTTAAACGATAGTCAAATCTCACTAGATTTATTTTTAATAAAATGTTCTAACGAAACCACTGTGAATTCACTTGTTAGTTAACAGACTAGTAAATGTGTGTGAATGTGTGTGTGTGTCTGGCTGTAAATATTAAACCTTTTGTATAAAAATTCAATTAAATATATCTACGTCCAATATAACAAATCAAAAGTTTCATTATACTTTTTATTTATTATGAAATATCTTACTTATATAGAGATTTGCTTTTTATGCCATTTTTATATTAAATATTATTTAATATAGTTATAATAATATATAAAAGATCGTAAGTACGACTTATATATAACTCTACATTTAATTACCAGTTAAAAAAGTTTAGCCTATTCAAACGGGTTAAATGCTTTGAGCGCTGATTTTAAGCGATTTTTGCGATCTTTGAAAACTGGTTTTTATTCTCAAAATTACTTCCAAAATTTCAGTAAAGTATTGTTCGAAGAAAGAAGAATTGCCATTTGTTTTAAACTCATTAGTTCTAAAGATATGATAGTACAACTAGTTCCGAAAACCATGTGATTGAAACACTAATCTTTTTCTATAGAAGAAAAATTGTTGAAAACTTTTACTTCTATAGAAATAGATTAGACATGCTTTTCAAAATCAAACAAAATTGTTCTAGTAGACACCGAGAATTAATTTATACAAACTAATAAAAAAATAAACAAAAATATGCCCAAATAAATGTATTAAAAAGTTTGTGAAATATATAATAAAACATTTTCTTAAATATTTTGACATGTATTTCGGAATAGATATGACTACTTTTGTTCTATGCAACTATTTCCAAACATTATTGAAAGAAATTTCTAACTTTACCGAAAGTAACGCATCCCATGGAAACTTTCATATTAAAATCACGCTTATGTAAGCTGGTTTATAAAAATGAAAAAGCTACTTTTCTCTGTTATTTGCTTTTTTTGCTTTTATTATTTTTTTTTTTTTAAATCACGCTTATGTAAGCTGGTTTATAAAAATGAAAAAGCTACTTTTCTCCGTTTTTTGCTCCGTTTTTTACTATCAAAAAAATAATGTGAAATGATAAGAACAGTAACAAAATTATCGTTCTGAAAATAATATTTTATGTTCACTAAATAACTTTCATGATTGATTTTTAAAGAATATAACTATCGTATTGTTATATGCTTTAAAAATCAATCATCAATGATGTAAGGATAAAAAACTTTAATAAATTTATAAATCAATTAAATGAGAGGAGCATGATTGAATACATCATATTTATCTTTCATTCTAGTTTCAGTATGATTGATGTAATCATGTTTCTTAGTTATTCAAATGTGAAATGGTTGTTTTGAGCACAAAATGATTTCCCGAAACATATAGTGATTTCAACGACTATAGAATGATCGTGAGGAATATATAATTTTCTCCATAATAGTTTAATGATTGTTCTGATCATATTTCTGTCTTCAAAACTGAGTAACAGTAAAAGTAATTATATCTATATTTGTTTAACGCCAGTCTATATCAGATTAAAGTGGTACACACCGTAATGGCGTCCTAAAGTTTGTAATTAATATCTTTTGTTTTCTGTTACATATCCCAGGTCGTACTTAATAGTCTCTAGTAACAGAGCAAAATAAAACAAATATTTATTATTAAAAAAATAAATAAAAATAATGTTCAAATCAAAGTGAAATGATATATAAATGTGTTAATTTAAATAATAATAGAAAAAAAAACATACTGCTAATAAATATAAATATTGTTGTTGTTGTTATTTTTTTTTAATACATATATATTTGTAGTTATAGTTTACTTTAAATAATTCACAATCAATAAATTAGGGTTAAAGGATAATGGAAAAAAATATAAATTCATAAAACAAGCAATAAAATCACTTAAAAGTTAAAATATTATTCAGTAAAATGTTTTTATTTTTAAATTACACTAAGAAATAGTAATAATAAAAATACAAAGTAATCCGGAATTTAAGGCCATTAAATTAAATGAAGAATCGTAGATCGTTACTTTTCCCTCTACTTTATTTAACAATGTCCTGTCAGCATTTGGAAGATGGTTGGTGATAAAAGTATTGAAAAGGTGTCCATTTATATAAAAGACTCTCAAATTTACAATAACAAATCAATTAGTATCAACTTTTGATCTAAAAATCTAGTCTAGAATGATAGCTTACATTTGAGAGCGAAACAAGAGAAAACAAAGCGAAGCAAGGCAAAGAGAATTATAAAATTTTACTCAGTGAATGTATAACATTAGAAAGTGAAGTTATGTTTTTAGTGTTATTTAAAAATAAAAAAAAAATAATTAACAATATTGTTACAAGTTAAACATTGACAAAATATGTTGTAAGTATATAAATCCATAAAAACATATAAAATTAGCAACTAATTTGGTTGTTTTATTTTAAATAAATATAAATTTCTAATCACAGAGTTAATTTTTATTACAGATA
>JACGTJ010007578.1:0-12431 GCA_014858695.1 Chrysomya rufifacies | reverse complement strand
GTTCAGTTCTAGTTTAGTTCTAATTCAGTTCTTTCAGACCATATCTACTTTCATTTCAGATCATATCTAGTCGGTGGTACAGAAGGAAAAGTATCGTTTGCAATACTGGTCTAGATAGCTAAATATATGTCCATAAAAATCTAGTCTGATATTTGGCACATGCATAATTATTTTGGTATGAAATAGCGGAAACTTCATATGCATTCTTAAAGATTTGCATATCAACATATTTCCAATTTAAGCATGATAAAAACCAATGGTAACTTTTATACAAATATGAACACATTATTCGAAAATGATATCGATGAACAAGTTTTTACAATATTTGTTCATTAAAAACTTTCGAAATTTATTACATTCCTAACGTTAAAATTTGTTCGAAAATTATTAATTTTAGTGAATGTTCGTTCTCGATGTATTAATTAAGTGCGATGGTATTGAAATTACTGTTTATTTTGTGTTTTAATTGTTACTGTTTTTGAAAAAATAAATTAATAAAATATAAATGAAATAAATTTGACATTAGTTTCATAAGTAACATACGCTTTACAACACTGTTTTTAATTTTCTCAATGTAAACAAATAACAAGTGTAGGCGCTAATTTTCTCAATGTAAACAAATAACAAGTGGAGGCGCAGTAACAATATTGATAACACAGAGTACAAAGATTGTGTTGCTAATCGCCGTTTTTTTTTAAATTAAGTTAACTTTGTTGAACAATGTATTGTTATTGTTTTTATTTAAATAAAAACAATATTGATTGTGCAATATTATATTTTTTAGCTTTCATTTAAACACTCCATTTCCACAATGGCTAAACAATTAGCTATAAAATTCCGTAAATCTTCTAGCTTAATTATTTTAGCTAAGGACACAGTACAAGTAGAAAAACAAGCTAATTACAAAGCCCTACTATTTAATCGTCATGATAAGGCCTCCTTTATGCCCAACTCGTCAGTATTCCCGGGTGGAGTATGTGAGTCGGCTGATGAGACGCCTCTGTGGCATAAACATTTTGAAAAATTAGGAGTAACAAAAAATCATTTAAAACCTTTATCTGTGGTGAAGGGAGAAGTGTCGAATATTTTTAAAAATGATAATCCAGATGTTTTAGAAAAGTATTAATAGATTCATGGTTTATTATGTTTAATATAATTAATATGTATGTTTCAGAGAATTATCTTTGAGAATAACAGCTATACGTGAAACATTTGAAGAATTGGGTATTATATTGTGTCGTGATCGCAAATCTTTTGCTTCTGCAGATGGTAGAGGTTATAGTAATTTTAGAGAGAACTTTGATCGTAAACATTGGCAATCTTTAGTTCACAATGATGCTTCTAAATTTCTTACCTTATGTGAGGAATTGGATGTTGTACCGGATATGTGGAGCTTATACGAATGGTCTAATTGGTTTACTCCTTCTACATTCAAGAAACGGTAGGTTTTCAAATTTTCTTGTTAGTGATGGTAGTAAATTTAATGTTTTATATGTAAAGATTTGATACAGCCTTCTTTTTGGTGGCTTTAGAAAATATGCCAGATGTTCTACCGGAAGAACATGAAGTTAAAAATTTTGCTGTAAGTATGTGCTATATATACACTTTACCACTAAATTCAAGAATATTCTGTATTAAGATCGTAGTCTTTAACATTTCAGTAACGCTGTTGTTTTTTAACTTGTATTTAATAATTCTCCATAATATAGTAACGTTATTGTTTTGATATACACATATAATATTATTTGAGAACTAAAGTGTTTGTATATAACTATCATTTCTTCTTAATCTTATAATTTAGTCGACGAAACATTCGCCATAAGATTATACTTGTTATAATTTATAATTTTATCCCTTACTCTTTTCAGTGGAAAACTCCCGCCGATTATCTAAAATCCTATTTCAATAAAGAAATCTGGTTGCCTCCCCCACAAATCTACGAGTTATCACGTTTGTTGAACTTTAACGAATTGGAACAAGTTAAAGAGTTTGCCAGAAAGCGTTCATCAGAAGGCAGTATAGTTACATTGCCTGTACAATATAAAATGAAAAATGGTGTTGTTAGCATTTTCCCTGGTGATGATTTATATCCTGATGATCCGAATGCCTCTGATACTCAAATAAAAGTTGACAAAGATATCAAAGAATTTCGCGAAGGCCTTAAAAATTTGCATCGTTTAGAATTTTACAATCAACACTATGCTGTTGTACGTCAAAACTTTACACCATTCTGTGGTCATATTAAACCAATTATGACAAATCCTAAAAATATGGATTGAACATAAAGCAGAAAGTACTTTGCAGTCTTCCAGTAATGCATTTATTAAACTTAAGTATAATTTGTATATTTTGTAATTTTCCAACTGTTAAACATAAATAAAAGTTATTTTTTTCAAATGTTTTTGTTTTTTATTTATTATGTCACATAACAAATGCTTAGAACGATACGAAAATTAATAGAACATAATTAGCTTTAACATGTTTAAGTATAATTTTCTTCAAATTTCATTTTGTTATTAAAAACTATGCAAGTTAATTTTGTTTTGTTTTTTAATGAGAATTGGTTATTAAATAATAAAAATATAACCTTTTCAGACTAATTAACAAAATATTTTTCGAAGAAAAAAATCTTAAACAATAATTATGTTTTCCTAAACTTATAAATCATTTTTAGAATTATTTAAGGTTTCACTTAAAACTGTTATATAAAAAATGTGCTCTCAAATTAAAAACCCTTTTTAAGAGTTCATAAAAAAACCAAAATTAAATAACAAAAAAATGTTAAAAAAATAACTTTTTTACGAAAAAAGTTTTTATATGATAACCAGAAGGAGATGGAGGCCATATATGTGTAGATTAACTTTTAAATGCTAAAACTTATTGTTCAAATTTAACACAATATTTATTGAGCCAAATTGGAAGGAAGATTAAGAAGAGTGCTTTGATTGCCCGGTAAATAAGCGACACCACGGGATCTGGATAGTTGGTAAGCAATATCTTCAGCAGCTTCAATACGACGCAATTCTACAAGACCATCACCGGCATCTGCGAAAGATTTTGCCAAAAGTTCTGCAGCAGCGGCATCACCCTCAGCCGAAATAATAGCTGCCAATTTTTGTTGCTCAGCCTTTTCGACAACGAAACGAGCTTTTTCGGCTTCTTGTTGAGCAACTTGTTTCATTTCAACGGCTTGTGTGAACTCGCGACCGAAAGTCAAGTGAGTAATGGAAATATCATCCAAAATGAAACCGAATTGTTTGGCACGTTCAGTCA
Organism: Chrysomya rufifacies; assembly: GCA_014858695.1. Classification (NCBI taxonomy): domain Eukaryota; kingdom Metazoa; phylum Arthropoda; class Insecta; order Diptera; family Calliphoridae; genus Chrysomya; species Chrysomya rufifacies. Next base: position 9,158 of record JACGTJ010007578.1, on the reverse strand, counting down.
ATTCTTCGGATACACGTTGTGATACCATCTGAAAATACGGAAATTGTTCTGTTGTTTTTTAACTCTATTTAAAGTAATAATTTTCTCACCTCACGCTGTGTAATCAATTCACCAGCATCAAACTGAGCAACCACAGCCTTCAAAACTTCAGGAGCAATAGAAGGCAAAACTCTTTCATCGTAATCTTGACCCAAAATTGTATAGATCTTTGGCAGTTGATCAGGAATGGGACGATACAAAATACGCAATGTAATATTGACATTTTGCAAATCCTTACTACCAGTTACAACGGGAACATTACGGGGCTGTGAGCGAATATCGTAAATAATTGGACGTTGTACCCAGGGTATAAAGAAATGTGTACCTTCACCGGTAACTTCATTCTTAACACCGGTAAAACGATCAAAAATAACAGCACGATGGCCACCATCAACATTATATAATGCTGAATTGACAACACCACCTAAAACGGCGACACCCAAGCCCAATTGGCCGATGCGGTTGAAAAATTGAGCAGCCATTGTTATATAAACTACAAAGAGATTAAATTAAAAATAATTAGAAACAACACATTGAAGTAATAAAAAAGGTCAACAATTAGATTATTTTTTTAGGTTAGTTTCTTCGGCAAGACGATGTAAATCATTTCAATTATGATGAAATTGCACTTTCTTTTTACGTTTTTGATTTAATTTGCACTTTGTTTAAATAGATTTTATAGTAATCTATTTCTACCTTTTTTATGATAAAAATTATTAAATTAATGAAGATATTCTTATTACAAAATCACTCAAATCACCGCACCGCAGTAAAACGAGGAAAAACTTTCGATAATAATAGTGATGGTAAATTTTATTGGAGTTATCGTTCCGACTTTGACAATTGCTAAAAAAACACATACTGATAAGAATTCTTAGAATGCTGCCAGATTTAAAATGAATAAGAATTTCCATATATCACTATCTTGCATTAAATATTTCATCAAGATATTGTGTTGATTTCTGCTAACATTGTGATTATATACCCCGCGTTTAAGTTTAAATTTTGGGTTACCATTTGTATGAATGTTATAAAAAATAAATTTCTATATGATTATACCAAATAATTATATTAAATGGTTTTCAAAAAATTTGGCAAATTTTTGTAATTTCAATGAGCATACCAAACTAGTAAACTATGGCAAATTTTATCAAAATATCTCTGAAAGTACGCATTATTTTTCTTGTAATTATATACATAAGTCAATATTGAATATTATTTTATAATTTGATATACAATGGTTTAATGGATTCTTTTTAATAATAACACAAGTAACACATAGCATTAAGTTTTAACAGTTTTTATTATTATTATTATTATTATTATTATTAAATTACGTTTTTCCGTTTCAAATAAGTATGTAAGTAAGTCCATAAAAACATATTATTTTGTTTTTAACAAATTTGAACAGAAAAGATAATACCTTGCTAATCTTCCTAATCTAAAAAGATTTTATTAGAGAATTAAATATCATGATGTTTCATAAAAATTAATCTGGCATCATTTCATATATAGTGCAGTAATTTATTCGTTTATCTGGCAATAAAAAAAACGTACCAAGTATATTAAAATCATTTTTGTTTATACAATAGGTTTTTGTTTTAATTATTTATACAAAATTGAAAAAATATTAGATAAATTTAACGAAAAACAAACTGTAGTTGTATAAAGTAAATTTTAAATATTTGAGTAGAAAAGTACTGACGTTTAAAAAGTACCTTTTGCGTTCTCTTTTTATATTTTTGTTTTGACACATTTTTTTGTTAATCAACTGTCATTTGATTTGTCTGTGTTTTGGTTTTCTCTTGTTTGGCTTCGCATACGGTGAACAAAAAAGAAACAGAATCGGATTTATCCATAAAAAAGTATAAAAATTTGCAAACAAAAATAGTGCTATTTCCAAAAACGTAAAAGTATTTTAATAATTTTATTCAAAGTGTTTATTAAAAAGCGGAAAAGCTAAAAATGTACTAAGGTCATTAAATAAATAAAGAAATAACAACAAGAAATAAAAAAGTAATGATAATTTTGGTATTTACAAATTTTCATAAAGTTGAAGAAAAAATTATCGACCGCAAAAATATGTATCATATATAAAACATACATACATACATACATACATACATACGTAAAAAAGTATTTAGATATGCATATGTAATACATATTGTAAAAAAGTCTTATGCAAAAAAAGAAAAATATAAAAACAAAATTCTATAAAATAGTGAAAAGTGGTTAAAAATCCATATGATAAATATAAATATAACAAGAAAACGAAATGAATCATTTATAAATAATTCTTTTCTGATGATTGTAAACAATCATTGATAATTGGAACATTTTTGTTTAAATAAAAGTGACTATATTTATTTTCTTACAACATTTAATGAAAACAAAAAAAAAAAAAAAAGAAGCAATTGTCTTAAAAATTGTTTTAGATGACACGTGACACATTAAAAATAATAACAATAACAACTACTTCATATTGACCAACTGAAACATTTTAAACATAATTATTATCATATTCTTTTTCATCATCATTATCATCACAAATGACATTACGAAAAAAATGAGTTTATAAATATTTGATTCGTTTGAAAAAATAAATTGTTTTTTACATTTTTCTTGGCAAAATCTCTCTATTGCGTTGTCTTATTGTCTGTATATGTACATATGAACCTACATACATACATATGTATATACATTAGGGGCATAACATTTTCAAATATTTGTAGTAAAATTTTAAATTTTATAGAAATTTATAGTTGCTTAATAGAACTTTTCTTAAATTACATAACGGAAATTGTTTCATTTTTACAGGTCTGCTGTAAAAATAAGTAATAATACTGAAAATCGCATTCACTTGCGATGATTTAGTCCAGATGTTTACACCATTAAAAAATATGTATTATAATTTATTTATACCGAACTTCACTAAAACAATTACTCGCAAACGTTTACATTCAAGCCTTCACTGTACAATGATACAATCACAATAAATAAATAAAAAAGACGTTTTGCATAATTTTTACTTTCTCTAAGCAAAGCGATACAAAAATGATTCGCTTGCTTGGAAGAGAAATTTTGTAGTACAATGTTCATATTCATATTGCGGAAGAGTTGTCCATCAGCTGCTAAACTTTAAAATCACAAAAAAAAATCGTCTAGAAGACAAATTGGCAATATTGATATTGGGGAACAAATATGATATTTTTAAGAACTACAAAATTTCATAAAAATATTAAAAAATTTTAAATTATTTAAATATGATTCTGACATAAATAGATCAAAAAATATTTAAATTTCATGGTAAGAAAATTATTGGATCATCCGCACAAAATGTCTATGTTCTGCAATAATAAAATATTTTTTTTCCCAAAATTGAAATTATGAATTAACTCCGAAATTTGATTTCATCCAGACGATTATATTAGCAATAAAATAAAACAAATAATAAATTATTTTAGAAATTTTTTGTTTGTTACCTTATTTTCTTCAAAGTAAGAAACACAATATTTTTAAAACTAACTTTGATTCTTTTTCTTCTAAACAATAAATATTTTCTTGGAAGGTATTTTCCAAAAGTTTGAAGGGTTTATAGTAGAAAAAATACTAAATTTTATATTTATATAGTTTTATTTTAAAGAAATTAGAAAATCAAATAAAGATTATCTTTTATAGGATTTCTTTATATTATTATAATTTTAATTTAATTCGACAAATAGTATTCAGATTTAATCAATGCTAATTGTATTGTTCAGATCCAATTCAAACCTATTTCATTTCTGAATTATTTCTATATTAGTTCAGCTCTAATATATACATGCGTATCAGTATAAATAATACAATTAACATTATAGTAAAGTAGACTATCGTCATGTACATTTTGAATCTTAAAAGTTATACTCCTAATGTGTTTATATACGTACCTACATACATATATAAACATTGAGATATTTACATATATTTATATATCTATACATTTTATGACTTAAAGCTGTTTTATTGTTTTTTATTTTTTTTTTTTTTTTTGCTGACTGGAATCATTTTTTATTTTGGTATACACTTGGTGCTAAATCATATTTGAAAATATTTGTTACACCTTTTTAACAAATATTGATCAATTAAATTATATTTTGAATCGTCTTTAGTTTTCGAAATGATTGTATTTAGACGATATTAAAAAATATATAAATAGGTTAATTTTTCTTATAAAAAGTCTTTATTGTATTTCTTTTTTGCGTAGGCATAATCTTATTTAGAACATATTTTCAAAACTTATCGCAAATCGGTTATTTAATATGATTTTTTTTAAATTTCTTTGAATTAAACATTAGTTATTATATGATCATTCAAACAAAATTCAGGTAGAAGACTATGTTTCAAGAAATATTTATTTTTTTTTACAAAAATATAAGTCGACATCTAATAGTTGGCAACTAAGTATGATGTTCGTGCTTTTAAGACATAATGAAAATTAAACATTTTTATCTTAAGCACAAATTGTGATAATTTATAACAATAAAAAAAATAAACAAACACTAAATACGAAAATAAATATTTGACAACAATCTGGTATTAAGATTATTTAAAAATATATACAAACAAATATGAGTGTGTAGATTCAAAATTGCATTCTACCAATTTTTTTTTTGTCGTGAGGTGTAATTTCATATATTTTAACAATACAATTTTATATTATTCATTCACTTTGTTTATGACTCGTTTTGTATATATGATGATATCATAAGGATGATATTATTCAAATTATTTTAAAACAACTTTTTCCATTATCATTATAAGTATTAAAAACATACATACGGGGACAGTAAACAAATTTTGCCTTTCTCTCATTCTCGAATCTTACTAATGAATATTTTTGCATAATTACAATTTCAATACCATACGGACATTTTAAGGACACTTAAAGAGTTATTTGAGTTCCTCTGTTTAATATATATTTTTTGTGTTATTTAATGAATATCTCTCCTAGGAATTTTCAGTAAAATCATTATGAAATTTATCATTTGAATACAATCAGTATGTAGTTTTTCTTGTTGACTAAGAATATTATTTGTTCGTATGTGTGTGTATTAAAAATATACATTACAAATTTTATATTTACCAATATTCCGTTTTCTTTTATTTTCTTGTTTCGTATATGAATGTAAATTTAAGGTACCACCTGTTGGGTGTAGAATGTATGGACAAGCAACAAACTATACACATTTTACTGTTTGTTTTATTAAAAGAGAGAAGATTATCACTTATATTTTAAGTATTAAAAATTTGAACGAAATTGTGTATTTATAGTAATACATTTACTGGAAGCGTACGTTAATATTATATGAAATCTAAACAAGATTTGCTTGTTCTAAATTTTAATAAAATAACTATACGAGGGATTTATGCGCTAAAATCCTCATTCTAGGAATATTGAACGATTTCAAAGAATTTGCATGTGTGCCTGGAAAATAATGGACGATTTATAACCAATTTTAATACGCTTCCTTCAAGCAAAAAAATCAAAAATAATTTCATCAAAATATCTATAAAATTATGATCTTATCCATATATTTATGCACTATATGCGCTTAAATCCTCTTACCAGGAGGACATTTTTAATGGCAATAAAAGATATTCAGATGAATATATAATCCGAGAACATTATTAGCTTTTTTAACTCCAGTAGCCTTTATTTCTGTACCATAATAAATATATTTTTGTGCAGATATATGTAACAATAATAATTATCATCGTACCCACCTTAAATTCAGAATCACTTTTAGTCTAATTTTAATAAAACTTCGTGTTTTTTTATAATTTTACATAAAACGATTTTGATATATTCGATATAATAAAAGTTGGGGCCCTTGATAATTTTTATAAGTTACAAATATTTGCAAAAAGATTTGTAGTAACTAATCATATTTTATTTAATTTTCAAGACAATTCTACAATTTAAATAATTAAAAAAAATCGTTTTTATTTACAAATTTTGTAATTATTACTAATTATTTATTATAAAATTACCAAGATAATAAGTTTAACAATAAAAATCTTCTAAATAATTTTATTATTAATCACGATTTTTTGTAAACTATTTACGGTTTTATAAGCCCCCCTTCCTTATTGATTTACTGTATTATAATATGCTTTTACTGTCTTCGATCAATAATATTTATAAATAAACGTAATTATTTTAAAAATTTATATGACCTCAAGTAAACCCTTGCCTAACTTGGTTACAATTAATTATTTTCCTTCTTATTACTCATACAAATGTACATATGTATGTTAATAAGTTAAGTTTAGCAACAAAAAAATATTGTTATCTTATCATATGAGTCTTTAAAAATCTTTCTTATCGGACTGTTATAAAAATAAAAATAATATGTACGTTTAATTAAATATATACAAATACTGGGGGGTTTAATTTATTAATTTTAAAAGAGTGTTGAGAGTAGTAACAAATGTATTTAGGGGCTGTCAATTATTTAAATTTAATATTAATATATAATATTTAAATATTGATGACTACGTTGACAAAAATCAGATATTTTAAAGATTGTAATCTCTTCTGTTCTGATTTAGTTCTATTTAATTTATAGATCAGTTCTCGTATTGTTCTAACTTGAATTAGGTGATAGGCTCGGATATTAAACTACCTATCGGCCTCCAATAATGATTTATCCAAATCATATTCCTATTGTAGAAAACTGAAGCGTTGAGAGTACTTAGAAATTATAGTTCAGGGATCCTTAATTGTCAATAACTCATATTTTAGCTAACAAATACAATTTCACAAACTTTTGAGATACACTGTATTTGTATGAGGTAACCCAGCAAATAAAATATTTTTAAAAATAACTAAAATATAAAAATTATAGAAAGAAAAATACATATATATATATATATATATAAAGATAAATGTTTATCATTTCACTAAGTATGTTATTAAAAAGACTTTAATTTGTATATATATTCATTTGTGATAATAAATTTCATATTGTAGACATTTTTTTTATTTATTTTTCATATACGACACAATTATTTATAATTCTTGCACTATCTGTTTTAATAATTTTCACATTAAAAATCTATAAATTCAATATATTTACAGCAATAACATTTGTTGATTTGTTATACACAATCACCACTAAATTTTCTCTACTCTTAAGTTAATAATAGAGTGTTGACGATCTGCGGTCATTAATGTAAATATTTATATTTGAGACGAGTGATTGGAAAACGCAAAACAAAATTTATTATTTACCAAAATGTCTTATGAAGATTTAAGGTATTTTTAACAATTTATTATAATACTTTGTTTAAAATTCATATATCGTGTTAATGTTGAAACCCACCTTCCCCAATACATACATACATATATTACAAACAATAATAAGTTATTGTATTTTGTTTGTTGTCTATTTCATTATGTTTGATTAGCACCATATAATCCCATCTATATGTAATTTTATTAATTGTTTATGATTAATTTTAATTTAATTTTATTGTTTAGAATATTTTGTCTGTAAATATTCAAGTTAATTAATTGATTTTTTTTTGTGATTTTTGTTTCTTATCGAAAAGAAATGTTTTTGTATACATACCAATGATTGGTACGGAAAATAGCTTTAGTTCGTGACTGACTTAACTTGAATTTGGTATTAAAATTGAGCATTTTTAATACCGATGTGTAACATCTTTAAAATTATTAAAAAAAAAATTCTACAAGCAACAAGATCTTCGATGGTTATGGAGTTTTTACTAATAGCTCAAAGATGGACTTCGGTGCAAAGAAATCAACGATATATTATATATACGTACAGCCGTAGTCCCGTTGGTAAAAATTTTATAATACGATACAAAAAATACCTTATAAAAATTATGCTCCCTAACAGCGATGAAAAAAATAATCCTCGTACATTTAGTAAGAAAAAAAAATCTCATGTTTCCGTGGGTAAAAATTTTATAATTATGTTCCCTAACAACAATTAACAAAATAAATAATTCTTTTACATTTAGTAAGAAAATATCTTTTGGATTTGATTTAAATTTTTTAGCAAAAATTTCGTAATTTTTTGCTAGTTAAAAAATGCTCTTTCAACATTAATCTGTCTCTGGAACAAAATTTTGAATTGAAAATTTAACTATTTTTTTTTTTTTTCATATCCAATGTATAAGACCTGATTTAATAAATCGCTGGTATTTTTTCCAGTATTCAGCGTATTGTTGCGCACAGGATGAACAGTGTGCTCTATTAAAGTGGCAATATAACCATTCTACGGAATTACCAAATGTATATGTTTAAATAAAAAAATTTTATATGCATATTTTATTTATTCAGGTGAATTTTTCGGATATGTGTAGTATGTACATTTATTTTTAACAAAAATTCTTAAATATTTTTTTGTTGATTTGTTTGTTTTTGTAATTATTTGTCTCTATAAATATTGGGTGCCAAGTTGGATATATCTCTATTTTTGTTTCATATTTACTTAATTTTAGTATGTGTTTTATAAACCTCAAAAAATTTTAATATTTTTTTATACATATATGTTGTTAATGTTTTATTTGTGGTATCTAAAAAAGAAATAATACATTTTAATATTCCATGCAATATAAATTTATTTTAATAAAGAAATCATAAAGTTTATTAATAATTTAAATACACATTTAAAATACGTAATAAAATTATATGTAAATAACAGAAATATATTAATATTTAATAACAATAAAGTAAATATTAATTTAAACATAAAATTAATTTTTATAATAATTCAAAAAAAAATATATATATATTTCATTATATATATATTTCTTATTATATCTATGTGGGATTATGACACATTTATGAATACAAAATAAACTTTTTAGAAAGTTGAAAATATAATAAATTTATAAGTAAAATGTCTGAAAATATATAAAAAGATTAGTAAAAAAAAATTATACATTTTCTTTCTATTGAAAATGTTGTCTTAATGCTGCACTAAATGCTACATTTTTAGCCGTAACAAAAACGCCATAAGCAATGTACACTAAAAAAGGTAGTGTTCTTAGCTTATTATTTTGTCGACCCGTAATTTTAAAAAATATAATTGTAGCGAAAAAAAATA
>JACGTJ010007575.1:0-10639 GCA_014858695.1 Chrysomya rufifacies | reverse complement strand
AAGAAACTTGATAAACAAATGTTAAATAAAAGCGTTTATTTTATTCCATTTATGGTTTTATTATAGCAGAACTTTCTTCCAAATTTTACTTCATACAAAAACAGTTATCATTTAAATACACATTTATAATATTTTGATGATGGGTATTAAAGATTCGGCCAAGCCGAATATAACATTCTTATTTGCTTTTTTTTTTTTCTAATGTTTAGCTATGTCTAAGTGGTTTTAAAATGCTTGTTTAAATACTACTACTAAAAAAAAAAAATCAAGACCATCTAACATAAAATTTGTTTTATTTCGGCCTAAAGCAAATAAGTAATATATTTTTGTAAGGTAACATTATGTATTTAGCTACAATAGTTAATAGCTTTTTTTATGAACTGAGAAAAATTATGTTAATTTTATTAATTGTTTAGGAAAAAATTTAAGATATTTTGTCATAAAATAACGAAACTTGAGCACAAATCTCAAATCAAATCATTTTAATGCATTTGTTTGAGAAAAATAACAGGAGAATAGGAGGGGAAGTATGTGATACAGTTTTACTTTAAGTGTTCGATTTCTATAAACATAAAATAAATACAAATAATTTAAAATTTATAAACCTATACGTTTTTTCTAAATGCCAAGATGAAATATCTATGGCTGAGCCATATTCGTATAGTCTAATATTATGATTGAATCAATTATCAGAATGGCTTTGAGAATTCTATTAATTATGCTTATGATTTCGTTCTATAAATGTACAAAATTTTGTCTTAATTATCTTTAACAATTTGAGTTATCGTATAATGTCTGAATTTATACTTTGTAATATACCAAATAATCATATTATTACTTCATTCATTCATAGTATGGTACAATTAATCATATTCAGATTTCAAATGATCATAAATATGGTTAAATTTATCATTTTCATGATTAAATTAATTCATCTTAAGATTGTACTTTTAAACGTTTCTGATCTTGTTTGAACATTTTATGATTCCACTGAATCATGTTTACTTAAACAAAATTTTATCATAAATATGCTTAAATTGATAATTTTTAAGAACAAATTAATTCAACTTAAGATTATACTATCACTAAATCATGTTTACTTCGACAAATTCTACTTGATCATTTTATAATTGCACTAAATCATGTTTACTTAAACAAAACTTGATCATAAATAATTCATATTACAATTTTACATCTAAATATTTTGATCATATTATAATTCCACTAAATCATGTTTACTGAAACAAAATTTGATAATAACTGAAAAAGTTTTTAGTTTTATTTTACATAATAAAAATCATGTGAAATCATGAAAGTGATGAAATGGAATTATAAACATATTATTATGAAAGTTTTGTAATTAGACAAACATATAATAATGATCGATTTCATACAATTAGAAAATAATAATTTCATTACATCCTTCAACTAAGTCAATAGCGAATATGCAACATGTAAATATTATTCTGCAAAGTTAAAACATTTTTCTGCTAATCATGGAATCCTTCTAAATTCATTTGGGCAGTAATTGTAGCTGCGAACATAATGATTACAATATAAAATTTATGCATAAAATACAATTTTTCTTAATTAAGTTTACTATACGGAAAAACATCATTATTATAAAAAAAGAAAATCCAAAAATTTATCACAAAAACTTTAATCCATAACATCTTCCACTCCATGTATATTAAAGAATCATAAACATTTAAAAAAAGATATTTCTATTAGTTAAAGAATATTAAATTGATATTAAAAAGTCAAGTGTAAAATGTAAAGTACAACAAATACATCTAAATGGAAAATTTTTATGAGTTTTTAGTGTCCAACAATTATAACTTATAAATCGTATATGGGGTTTTTCACAAAAGCTGGACAACTTTTGATTGTTATTCACTAGTTTTCTTCCTCTATACAACTGTTCAAACATCTAACAATTTCCCTTCTATGATCTAGTATTTCAGTATTGCAACAAAAGTATTTTAGACTTTTGTTGCATCTTTTATATAGCTAGCTAAAGTTAGATGTTACTGCTGTTGTCTAATCTGAATGATTTTACAATTGTTTTAAGAAGAAAGTGAGAAGGGTTTGCTGAAACAAGTCAACAGGATGGTGAGTCAAAGGTGGATATATAGAGAATTGACAGGGAAGAAACATTCTAAAGCAGGTTTCTACTTCGTAGTTACAAATGTAAAATTGTTATAAAAATCTTGACCAAGAAAAGTGACCAGTAGTCTCGGTACCAGAATCGGATGATGTAGCCAATGTCACTACTCATCTTAAACTACTGCCAATTAAAGAAACTGTAACAAATATAAACCAGACTGTTACAGAATGACTAAGTTTTTTTGAGTACTTCGTCGTCCTCCTTTAAGGAACAAAGGAACATATATAAAAATTGTAACTTCTCCACACTTTCTTATTTGTATCATATTTTGTAAAAGTAAACTAAGTAACTATTTCATTTCCTAAAGTATTTTTACCAAATTCTTCATTTGTGTAAATTTGTTATAAAATTTTACTCTTTTTCTTAATTTAAATAATTAAATTTTATTTTTTGCTAAAATATATGTATATACATTTACTCCATTAAAATATTTAGTTCCAGTTGAATAAAATAATCATTATTGTATTTATTTTTTTAATAAATACCCTTGAGTTTTCTATGTAAATTTAAAATAAGAATTTCTTTTTTATGCATAAATATTTTGTATATTAAAATTTTTCCTAATATTATCTGCAAATATTTAATATATAAATCCAAATACATATATATTAAAAATATAACAAAAATAACATGTATATAATATATAAATACATATTTATTTAAACATATGTATGAATATACTGTATACATATATACATACATTTTTTGTTTATACACGATCAAATAAAAGTATTAAATATTAATTTAAAATTTACCACAAATACCTTTAAAGTAGACATAACCTTTTCATAGAATTATAACTAAAAGTTATAATAACAATAATAATACAATTACAACAATAAAAATATGCAACAGTAAATAAATATATACCATATACATATGTATACATTTATGTATATAAACACACCTATACAAATATTGTCAGATGAATTGTAAACAATGAAAAGACTTTTAAAATTTTATATATATATTTTTTAATAAAACTAACAAAATTATAATATAGAGTATTAAATAATACGATATACTTACAGTATGTATATACCTTTTGATACCTTTTGACATATAGTTTACCTGTGTGGAAATTTGAAGGCATCTTTAATACAGGCCTTCTGAAAGATGTATTGAGATTTTCTTTAAGACTAAGCAGATTAGTTCTATTTGCTTATAAGAGATCTTTTCATAAAGATACAGAGAATTTAATGTAGCTCTTCTAGAAGGGCTCAATACACAGGTGACACCATTACCAGTGGTAGTATTTGAAAACTTTAGTCATAAAGGGCTTCCGTACAATGGTTTTACATCTTTCTTTGAGCAGGTCAGTTCTTCGCCTCAGCAATAGATCTTTTCATATTTTGCAGTTATAAGAAGATTAGAAATTACAATGTAAAGCTTCCAATACTGAGAGCTGAGCAATAATAGATCTTTAAAATATATATTATCTTGTGCTACTTGCTTACTTTGTGGTCTTCAAAACATTAGAGATTTTAATCATAAAGTAACTGAAGAGTGAATGTTCAAAATAGTTCGAAAATAGTTTAAATCAAATGCTTATAACTCGATAATCTTCTAATAATTTGAATGATTTTTTTTTTTGTTTTTTGAAAATTAGTTTACCGATAGCACTAGTTATCTCAAGATATACTTTTTATCAATCGTTTGCATATAAGATTGTAAAGTTAGATTTTAATTTTCGCATTATGCATGCAGAGTAAATACATGTTTGAGTGAATCTTATACAAAAAGCATAATATTATGATTGGAATATATGATTGAAACAAAAGTTGTAATAATTTTGAGAATGATAAACATGACTCCATGGTTTGATTGCGTTTGAAAGAACTATGATGTTTTCTTATAATATTTTCTTTTTTTATAGAACAATTATAAGTACTTTTTATACAACTTTTTATTTTAAAATATTCAAATTGATGAACAAATTTCTTTATTCATTCTTGGTATGAGCCAATAAATCAAGCTATGATCTTGTATTGATTAGAATTATAACATGTTATAGTGGAATCATATATAGTTCCAATTTATCATATTATGTTTCCATTGAATTATGTTAGAATTTCACTTTATCATGATCCTATTTAAGCATATTATTATTCCATTTAAACATGTCCTATTGAAACTCTTTTAACAATACTTTATCAAAATAGTTACGATTTTAGAAAATAGTGAACATTTGGCGAAAATTATATATCAAATGTTATCATGATTAGATAAAATAAGTTCATGTATACGATCAATTGGAATCACGGAAATAATTAAATGAACCTTGAATATGATCCAATGGAATCATAAACATGCTTCCTAACCATTCAAAAGTTCTTTCAAAATTAGGGTACTGCTGCATGAAATGTTAACAAATTTTTGGAAGATAACGATTTTCTAAATATCTAAATGAAATTTTTCAATTTTGATTGTAATCGGTGCTCATTTCAATTATGAAAATAGGTTTCTGCTAACTGATTTCCTAAAAGCAATCGAACAAATGCAATAATCTTGAATTTCTTACATAACGAGTAAATTTTATGTAATTTTTTAAATACCAGCGACCTTAATGATGAAGAAAATGGCTTTATTCTTATCATTTCTTTATAAATTTCAATTTCGAAATATTGTGCATTTGAAAGCAAATGCAGAAACCTGTAAAACTGGCCTTCTCCAAATTACTGTTTTACACCAACAATAGGTTTTATACATATGTATATGTATAACTTTTATTATAGTATACATAACAGGCTTTTAAATCTTAGGACCCTGTGTAAAAGTTATAATCATAATATGGTTGAAGTTTTGTTGAATATATAATAAAATTTCATAATTTTTTTCTTTTTTAAATTTTAAAGTTTAGTCCAAATTTCTGCTTGAAATATCACAATTTTAACTAGAATTTTTGCGTATATTATTTTGGTTAATAACTGCATGCACTTATACACATATACATGTTTACCAAGTCGAAATTATCTAATTGAATTAATGATTATTCAAATCAGACTTCTTTGAGAAGGAACTCTAGAATGTCGTAGACTCCTTAGCTAAATAATACAATACCAATACAAGTCTAGATACTAATTCAATGCAGAATATAATATTTATATTCATCTCTTTTACATTTAAGATTATGCCTCGCTTTAGGTATAGGTTTAAAGAGCTATTAGCAAGTACACTCGGAAGCCTATTTGGTGCCATTGCAAAATCAAAAGTTTAGGTTAGGGCAGGACGACTTAACTTTAGATTAGAAAAGGATAACGTTAATCTTAAACAAAGTAAGACATTTAACTCTGAGTCCGGTGACTGTGATTTTCATCCCATCGAGTAGTAACTATAGTAGGAGTATTAAGTAGCATTATAGAGAGGAAGATTGTATATGAGAAGAGAGAGATATAGAACGACTAGATATAATTAATGACTATCACGATTCAGTTCAGTTTTAGAAGGTGCTAGCATCCTATTAAGCAATTCTGTTCCTAGATTAAGCTTTTAACTTATCAAACCTTAAGCCAAATAAATTATCCGTTCGTACCATTTGCCATTTGCAAATTACGTTGTGTAAGTTAAGAAGGGCGACAAAGAATGTGATTGATTTAGCACCTGATTTTCTAATCATCTAATATTCTGTAATCATCCGGTCTGCATAGGGAGTGTCATGGAATTCACCCTACTCTGCAATCGGATAGTGGAAACCATAACAGGGTGACAGTTATGAGGTCACAATTTCCAATTTCAGCAAACCATGTTAAAATGTCACCTTATTTTCCAACTGGGATATTAATCAGTTGAATGTTGTGTAAATAATAATATATATAAAAAAAATTATCTGTGCATGATATTTTTACATTGTTTGGCATTAAATAGCATTTAATTGAATCGAACCTGACATATGTTAAAAGTTTTAAGTTGGTTTTTTGTTTTTCTCATTAATTTTATTTTTAATGTTTTTATTTTCTATTAAGCTCAGCAGAAAAAAAAAAATACAGAGTAATAAAATTTCAGTGTTGATTTTTTTCACTCTTCTTATCAGCATTTGAAATGACAATTTTAAAGGAATTTAATTGTTTAATCGACCGGAAATAAACAAAACATCCAAATAAATGTTTATATTTCTATGAAAGTGTATGTAGCTGAAGAGATATTTTTCATAATCATTTTTAATATATGCACAAGTGTTTTGAAAGTAGTAGTAAATAGTGATTATTTATGGCTTAATTTGTGGAATTAGATGAATGGAATAAAGAGTGAATAAGAAAAGATTGATGCTTAGTATGTCGTATGTGTCTGGGTTATGGTAAGATTGTTAGATCTGTCTGCTAAAAACATGTCGAAACGCACCGTACGAAATAGAGAAAATTTCGCAAGAACATCAATATTCTTTCTGTGTAAAGAGATAAGATTTTACATATGGCATAATGATAATTTCACAACTTTGTTAGTAAGCACATCTGCTCTATTTCTTAATTTCTTAAAGAACAAGTGAGTGTGCTTTAGTTAGTCAAGCCCGGCGATACCCAGATAGCTGAATATTATGTATATATGACATCGTTTTAGGAGAAATATATGAGTTGATCTATGTATTTTAATAAATTATATTCATATTTAAGAGAGTTATTGGCATTATTCCCCCTTCCCGACAGAACATTTATATGAGGACTATTAGAAATAATGGACCGTCAAGCACGACGATACCCTTCACAATATAATGGCAAAATATTATGCATATATTTTATTGATTCAAGTGAAATATATGAGTTGACCTATGTATTTCAATAAATTATACTCATATTTAAGAGAGTGATAGGCATTTTTCCCCTTTTCCGGTAGGACATTTGTATGAGGATTTTTAGAAATAATGGAACGATTATGACCTACGTTCTTGGGTCAAAACAGTAAATCGTGCGAAGAATAGATTATTGTAAGCTGCTACCAATACATTGCACAAATGGTTTACATGAACAGCCACCCTGCTAGCTATATGAACGCATGGATGGAATTTATACAGTTTATGATATGCTATACAATAAACTAAACCAATGTGGGTCATATTTATGGGCTTTAACTTCATAACTTCCTTATTTATGAAATGATTTTGCCTATTTCGATTTCTTAGATATATTCTTATAACAAATTTTATCTACATAGCTTCTTCATGGCAATCTCTATGGTGCTTTTAAAAGACAAACCGACAAATGGACGAACAGTTAAGTAGAAGCCCTCGATCCTTCTGCCTAACTGTTCGTCCTGAATGATGTAGAAACGAACACACAGTTAATCTTATCAGGAACCAGAATATACATGTTGCAGTCTTAGACGAATATTTGTCAATCGTGGCTACAAAAAAGAACTTGTTTTTTTATATTAAAGGATTATAAAATTCCATTAACTATTAACTGATAAAACAATTAATTATTATTCCTTAACTAAGACAATATAACACATTGGTAAATTCAATGAAATCTATAACAATAATCACTTAACACCGTCAAATGTTATATTTTTCTCTTAACAAATATTTACTTACATTTCATAGTCTGTACAATGAATGCATTCATTAAATGTATTTATATATCCTTTGGGTTTGATTGCAAAAGTAAATTATCTACATCCGTTATACATAAATATTGTAATAAATGTATATATCAATTGATATATATGTATGTATACATATATATATATTTAATTTT
The DNA here is from genome assembly GCA_014858695.1 of Chrysomya rufifacies. Taxonomy (NCBI): domain Eukaryota; kingdom Metazoa; phylum Arthropoda; class Insecta; order Diptera; family Calliphoridae; genus Chrysomya; species Chrysomya rufifacies. The sequence continues at coordinate 2,785 of JACGTJ010007575.1, read as the reverse complement.
AAAACCAATAATAAACACGGTTGACAGGTATTGTTGTATATTAAATTAACTTTGAAATAACAATGTGTTAGTAAACGAATGTGTGTATGTATATATATAAACAAAGATATTTAATACATATAAACATATATAAAATATATATAATAAATCTATCTATCTATCTTTTCAATTGTTATATATGTATTTTGTTGGTATATATTTTATATAAAATATTTTTAATGCGTTGAAAATATATTATTAAAATTTATATTTCAACTCGTTATCATTTTTCTTTTTTTTTCTCTTTTTGTGTATGTATTGTTGGCCAAAATTTTACGTGTGTAACCAAACATTTTTAAAATATATATATTTTTTTGTAATTAAAGAATTTTTCATATGATTTCTTTTAAATTCTATAAATTTTTATTAAAAATAATTTGGTTATTTTGTAATAGGGTGTTTGTGTATATGTGTGCGTGTATTTTATATTAATATAATTGTGGTATTAGAGGCATCCATATGTGCATTATTTTAACACGTTCATATAACCACAACAGTGGTTATCAGGTAAAAAATAAATATTTGTATATCACAATAATTGTATATCACAAAATAAAGACGACCAAACGTTAAGAGAAAAATTTGTGATCAGTTAGATTTAGATTTTGTTTTCTTCTATTTTTACAACATTACGTTTGTTCTGGCAAAAAAAAAAAGAAAAACAAAGATCTTCTCCCAAACCTTGTACCTATAGCTATGCATATGTATGGGTTTTTTGGCAATGTTCAATGGTATTCGAAGTTGTATTACTAGCTAAAATGCTTTGGAAAGGTAATTGCTGGAAGGCCTAATATTTAAAATTACTCGAATATGCCTTATGGAAGGAGACTGTGAAAATTAAAAGTAAAAACTAAATGAATTTAGAATGTAGGAAACAAAAAAACAATCTAGCTGTGAAATAAACATTGTGTGGGGGGGCCTTTGAATCTCTTTATTTTACCTCTAGGTTTAGTTGTAGATATGTTTTCATATTGTTATTGGTTACACACACACTCATAATACCGTGTTATGAGTGTGCAAGTGTGGGTGTATGTGTGGTTTTAGTGCCAAAGTGCAATTTATGTGCCAAAAATGCATTTCATTTGTGTCCAGTTTTTGTGGTTTTTAATAAAATTCAAATTTGTTTGCTAAATTTCTACCAAAAACATGTATGTGTGTACATTCTCTCTCTTTTTCAAATACATATTTACATTTACAAAATATTGAACATGTATACAATATAACACCTACGCAATTTAAAATCTACTACTACTAGTTACAAACAAAACAAAAAAACTGTCAGATTTCCATAGTCAGCCAAAACTGACTTTGTAATATCCTATATCAAATAAGGATTTATAAAGAATCCTTTCTTAGAAATTAATCATATTTCTACAAAGAAATTGAAGTATTTTCATTATATAAAACATGTTTGTACAAAATTTTAGTTAATAGTTTTTGTCAGGATTAAAATACATTTCAATTATTACCGGGAATGGTAACATATGTGTAAGTGCTATGTATGAAATAGGATGTAATATAAAACATGAGTTATTATCTGCTTGGTAACTTAAAGCCAGTAAATAAGTAGAAAATGGACAATCTAAGAGCAGATTGATCTATAAAAATCAATTTCAACACGTTTCATTGATAGCCGCAATATGTCACAAATGTTACCACTTAGTGCCGGCAAATTCTCTTTCAAAAGGAACTTTTGTGAAGCTTTTTAATCTTTAGTTTGTCGGGATATTTTCATGGAGCCTGATTATAGGCAGTTCTATTCGAATTTTTGTTATAATAGGCCGATTGGAATAAAATTTACCACACAAGTTGGTACTTAACTTGTGTATAGATAAATATCTATACTAAACCTTAAAAATGCGAACTGTACTTCTCACACATATTTTATACGGAAAGTCAATCAAACCTTCAGACCTACTGAATGGATATACAAAAATATTTTCTTTATACTACAAACAATCACACAACCAGATTATACCCACTTCACTCGTATTAAACCAGAAAACACAATGCATTTTCTATTTATGTACATGTATATGTTTATTATATATACATGTATGTATATTAAACTTTAAAAACAAAAATCATACAATTTAATTTGTATGTAATATTAAAGTAAAATTAGTGTAATAACAAGCTTACAATTTGACTATATATTTTTATGCAAAGCTGCTCTTGCAAAGTGTTTGTTAGTAACAACACAATTTATTAATTAGTTTGCATTATATTTCCGTAAAATAACTACATATAATTGTAGATTTTACTACAACTTGCACTGCCATTAATGCACCATAAATACATGAACATAAATAAATCTATACCCCGTAGTTCTTTTTATAACATTTAATGCATTTGTGGGCAAACATTTACAGCTGTAAACAACTTTTTAACAAGTATTTTAATTTCCAAGTGAAAATATTGTTAAAAATTAAATGAAAATTGGTTTACGATTAAGTTTTCTTACTTAAAATATATTTAAATATATATGTCTACTTCGAAAACAGTTGGGTACATACATATTTTGCATTATTAAAATATATATTGTTGTTTCAGAATATTATATAGTTACATGATTTAAATATGATTTCATTTAAGTAATGTTAGGTGTTATTTAGAATATATAAGTTTCGAAGCTTAGAGAAATATTTAACAAATGTTTTTAGCTTGCACATAATTTTAAACTTATTTTTATACAAACCTTGTTGTACTGAACTAGAACTGAACAAGAACTGAACAAAAACTGAAC
>JACGTJ010007533.1:0-10775 GCA_014858695.1 Chrysomya rufifacies | reverse complement strand
CAGTTCTAGTTCAGTTCTAGTTCAGTTCTAAAATACTTCTATGTCAGTTCTAGTTCAGGCTTTTTCTGGTTAAGTTTTAGTTCATTTCTAGTTCAGTTCTAGTAAAATTCTAGTTTAGTTCAAATCTAGTTAGGTTCTTGTTCAATACAGTTAATTTCTTACTAGTACAAAAATTAGTACCCTTTTTAATAAAATATTTAAATATCGAAATTTTCCACGAAGCATTTTTTTAAACAATTTAACAATGCCCGTCCATCTGCTGGCTGGCTGTCAACGTAATCCATTTAAGCAAAGTAAATTTCGCAAGTGCAAATTGGGCACATATTATTATTTTCATCCAAGGACGAAGCATATTGGTCTTTAACGGTACAGTGTTTCTTATAGCCCCTATGCATTCTTCCCGGAATGCAGTTTAATATCTATATAATGAGGATTTTACAGCATAAAATGCAAATTAATTCTGTAGCCCCCATATAAATGACCTGCTGGAATGGGCAATAATATCTATAACTCTTTTAATGTGTGTATTTTGAAATTCGTTCCAAATTTCATTCCGCACATAGTCAGCATACAGATGCTTTTCGAAATACAAGTTTGGAGTATACAACATTTGTGTTTAAGTAAACTCATGTATTTCACTTGAATCGGTGAAATCGTTGTCGTACTTGACCGACTAAAGCACAGTTATTTATTTTACTTCTAAATCTTATGCTATAATTGCTACATTACGTTTTGTTATATTCCCTATTCTTATTACCTCAATTTCTATAGTAACATCCATTCTTTATTTTCTTGTCTTTTTAATTTCAGAAAAAATTCCGTACAATAATCTAAATGCCGTTTATTTATCTATTTGAAAAATGTGTTCAATTTTTCGAAATCGAATTAATTATCGTGGAACACCGGGTAGCAATTCACCCGTCAGTCCAGTCTCATTAACCAAAGATTTAGAAGCAGCCGATAGCAATAATAACGATAATAATGATAATAATATAATGTCAAGAAAGTCGGAAAGTCCAATAGAAACCAGAGAAAGCAATCGAAAATCTCCAGTTGCTGAGACGAAAAATGATGAATACAATACAGAGCAAATAGACGAAATAGAAAGCGAAGAAAAAATGGCACCAAAAGAGGATGAAGAAATTGACAGGGATAGGGCAAGAGAGACAAGAGTACATAAAGATGAAGCATTGGATTTATCAGTATTACCCAATGGTTTACCTACTAAGGGACATGTATCACTGGAAGCATTGCAACATACCAAAGTAGCTGTAGCACAATTTGCAGCTACAGCTTTAGCCCAAACTCCGTACTTCGGTGAGGGCGCTAATGATCTGACCACAATATTGAATGTACAGCGTCAGCATTTAATGCAATTACAGTTTATACAGCATTTACAAAGTCAATTGAAAAGAAGAGACCAAGCAAGAGAGTGTGGTGAAGAGGATGACGGTCAGGAAGAGGAAGAAGAGCAGGAGAGAGATGACATTGTGGAACCCATGGAGGAGGATGGCGATGAAGACGATCTTAATGAAGAACGTCTGCAGCAGGAAGAATTAGATTTAAGCTCTAGAAAGTATGGCTTAAGAAACAATATAGATGATGAAAAGAAAAATGGTTTAGAATCAAATGCAATTTTAAGAGAAGAGAATCTAAAGACTGATAAGAATGTTTTAAGTAAAAGTCCTAAGGAATTAGATGACAAAGTGCAATCACCTAACTATCAACCGCTATTGAGTGGCATTAGCTCTACACTAGCTTCAACAATTATTACCAATCATGATCCTATTCCCCCGCCCCATGAACCCAATTGCTTGGAAATGTTGCAAAGACGTACCGAAGAGGTGCTAGACTCGGCTTCACAGAGTTTACATGCCTCTCAAATGCAAGAAGAATATGAATATATACAGAAAGATGGTCAGGGTAGAGGAGAAATATTTAAGCATCGTTGTAAATATTGTGGCAAAATTTTTGGTTCATTTTCGGCCCTACAAATACATTTAAGGTCTCATACTGGTGAGAGACCCTTTGTGTGCAATGTTTGTGGTAGTAAATTTACAACCAAAGGCAATCTGAAAGTGCATTATCAAAGACATACACAAATATACCCGCCTATTTTAATGCCACCAGGTGTTGGGCCTCCTTTAGAATTACCACCATCCATGAGGGAGCCCATAGGTTCACAAACTCAACATTCACTTCCTCATCAACAAACTCCAACTTTACCACCTCCACCACCTTCAGCATTAACTGTGAATAATTTAAATAATATGCCCTACAAATTATCATACAATGAAAAGCCTTTAACAAAAGATTCAGAAGAAGACAATGAAATTCCTATAGATACCAAAGAAAGTGAAATTAGTATAGAGGAAAGAGAGAAAGAATTTTCGCCAGAAGCTCCAAAAGTACCAGAAGAACATCCTGAAGACTTGAGTAAACCATCCAAAGAAGAAGAGCCTAAAGCTAAACCATTAGTAAGAGTTAAAACTCCTCAAGCACTAATGGAACCAGCGGTAGAATTGCCAACTGAAAAGCTAGATAGACCTGCTATGTCACTAACTCCCAAACGTTCCAATTCACAAAGAAAACGTAGCTCTACTGCAGGTACTCCACCACAAGAATTACGCAAGATTAGCCTGGAAAATGATGTAACAGAACACCATTTGTCTAAACTTTATAGACGATCATCTTTAAGTCGTAATAGTAGTTTGGAGCATTTGTCAGGGGATTTTTGCCAAGTAGAGCAATTTGTAGACAAATCATGGGAAGATCTAATAGAAATTGATACTACATCAGAAACTTCCAAGTTGCAGCAATTGGTTGATAATATAGAGAATAAATTAACAGATCCTAATCAGTGCATCTTTTGTCAAAAGATAATGTCTTGTCGCAGTTCTTTGCAAATGCACATAAGAACCCATACGGGAGAAAGACCATTCAGATGTAAAATTTGTGGTCGAGCCTTTGCCACCAAAGGAAATCTAAAGGCTCACATGAGCATTCATAAAATTAAACCTCCCATGCGTTCTCAATTTAAATGTCCTGTTTGTCATCAGAAATTTTCCAATGGCATTATATTGCAACAACACATACGCATACATACCATAGATGATGGCTCGGGAGGTTGTGGTTCCCAGCTGCTTGGACAATCTAGTGAAATGGCTGCTGCCATTGCAGAACACAATAATCGGATGCTAGCTCATATGGAGGCGGCCATACTGGAAGATCAAAATTCCCAAAAATCTTTAGGAGCTTCAGAAAATTTAGATTTTTCTACAACTTCGGAATATTCAGGTCAGAGATCAGAATCATCGCAAGGTGATTTCGACGAATACATGACTATGGAGAGTACAGATGACTCAAGAGAAAACTCAGCATCTGCCACGCCATTGGATAAACGAATTTCGGAAGATGGAGATGATAAATTGGAACAGGATGGCGAAAGACCCGATTCGGCGGCAATAGATTTGACTTCTCGTAATGCTTCTTTGCAATCGCAAAAACCTTTAGATCATTTGCCTCATTTAATGGGTATGCCACATAATCTTTGGTTAATGGCGGCGGCCAGAGAGGAGATACAAAATTTAGGAAATCATGGAAAATTTCCATTACTACCATTTGGTCCCTTAGGATTTATGGGTAAGTAATGATATAAATGCCAAATTCTCATTTAGCATAAATTAACATCTCATATAGTTCTAGTTCAGCTGTAGCTCAGTTTAAGTTCTGTTATAGATCAGTTTTATGTCAATTCTATTTCAGTTATAATTTAGTTCTAGTTCTGTTCTAGTTTAGTTTTAGTTCAGTACATGTTCTGGTTTGCTGCAGAAAGAAAAAGAAATTCATTCTTTTGTTAAAAAATATTCTTATAAAACATAGACCTACTTATTTTAAAATTCAGTGCGTAATGCTTTTAAAGTTTTTTATATTTATAATTAAAATTTATTAATTTTGAACTTCCTAATGACTTGCGTCCATTATTATATTTATCATTCTTAAAACTAAAGATATAAAGCATGTGTGAATAAATGAAATTTATTCCGGCATAAATTTCCATCACTGTCACAACATGTTATTTAAAGCGTAATTTCTTCGCTTTAATCATGACATTGCCTGCCTCAATATACGTTCATTAGGGTGATTCCGTAAAAAGATGTATTTTTTATACTTTCTAGGGTTAAAAAGATAAAAAACTTTTAAATTTATTTAATTATTTCTATCTTTTTTACGGTTATAAGAAATCGCTGTGTGTAATAGGTTGGAATACGCGTTTACGTCCTCTACATATGTATATTTTTTTAGCTATTTCCGAACCTCCTTAATGTACATATCTATATACTCAACAACAAATACAAAAAAAATATATTAGCAGTAGCAGCAGTCTGTTCTGATTTCTTTTTGTTGTTGTTCGAAAATGACAAAGTTTTTCCGTCTGTCACCTTTGACCCAAAGAAGCAACAGCAGAGAGAAATAAGTAAAAAACGAAAAACTTAAATAACAATGTACGACATAATTCAATTGGACCCAAACAACAAAGAATTCCTTCTATACATATTTACGATTTCGCATCATCAAATCAAATAAAATTTATTTATACCAAAAAGAAAATCTTAAAATACACGTCAATACTAAAACACTGTATGAAATTTGTATGATAGCATATTTTATACACATCGTAATATCGGATTCGATGTAATATAATGTAATCGAAGTAAATATATACACGGAAATGTGTTATTGACCCTATTTGACCTCATAGCGCTGATGAATGAAAAAGTCATGATTTATTTCAAATTGTGGTCTATAATGCTTCAAAATTATTGATCTTTATGGATTTTTGCTCCATAGTTTTTACTTTGTTCGGTGCAATCTTCTTCATCCTTTCACGAACAATGCGAATCGAATCAGAATCTTACCATTACCAAAGATATAAAAATCTCTACAGAATTCCATATAAACTAGCTATGTAATGCAGTATAGCCTCCAGGAGCATGAACTTCGGAAACTAAATTTGATTTTTAAGATCTGTTTTAAAAAAGGAGCTCGGAGTTGATTTAATGATGTATGTCCATCAGAAAACTCTAGGGGTCGCTATTTTGCTGGTTTCTTCTTGAACTTTGCTACAGATTAAGGTCTACTGTAATAGGATTTAAACTCATAACTCACTTAAATGAGCATGTATTTCAAAATTTAGCATAAATAACTTCATTATTGATCTAATCTTATGTACCAAGTTGCATTCTAATCGGATCATTATTTCAATTAGTTCTCATACAAATGTCCTTCCAAAATAATGATGAAATATGGAGATGAGGTCAAAATTTATATATTTTGATAAAATTAACCCCCCGGAATGAGGTTTTGGGGCTATAATTCCCTAAAATGAGTGTTTAATCTAATAATATTTAGCATCTATAACTTTGTTATTAACTTATGTGCCAAGTTTCATTTTAATTTACATTCAAATAACTCTCCAAAATAAGGATCGAACTGCATAGAATTCTTATTTATGCGCGTAAAATTTGGCATTTTAGCGATATCTTGATAAAGTTCTGGCCATTATTGACAAAAACTTTAAACAAATAGACCCCTACTTCACATTGCACACAGTGGTTATTGCAGAAATGTCAATGTAATATGCAAAGGTTTTTCCATATAATTCCGGAAACTAAAAGGAATATTTTGACTTAAAACAAGAAAGTATTAAAACACCGACACCTTTTACATGAACAGGGTGACCACTTTACTAAAACAAAGTTTATGCCCCTGCTTCTAAATAAATAATATGCACTGTGTATAAGTAAATATCTTTTCAATCGACTATACTTTCAGTATGAGTTACGCGATTTTTTTTTATTGTTTTAAATTTAAAACATTCAGAAAAAAATCGTATATTCTTTTTTTATTTTTAGCATACATATAGATCATTGCTATGACTTGATTTCTTTATAAATATATACATACATATTTGTATATAACATATACGTATGTTCATTTTTATTCTAGGCGTCATTATGTCACAACATTTTATTTAACACAAAATTTATGTTCAATAACCCCATAGTACAATTTACTTAAAGTAATTAAATAACCAAAATCGTTTTTTTCTTGCATTTTTGTTTCAATTTAAGTAATTTAAAAACTTCTTTTGTTTCTTTTATATACTAACAAAATCTATAGGTTTACCACCTCAGGCCCATATCTGCCAATTGTGCTTTAAATTATTTCCGAGTCCCTCGGCATTGGAAACACATTTTCAAAATGATCATACCAAAGATTCGGTTGTTGAGGTGACAACAACTGTTGCAGCAACAACTACAATGACATCGTCAGCATCTGTTGTAGCATCGGCTACTGGTAATTCGACAACGACAACTACAACAGTCACGAGTGCTAATGATAGCAATAGTAATAATAATGAATCGTTGGCAAATGAAAATTTTGATAAAAATTGTGATAGCATAACGGAATTGTCGGGTACTCCGACATATAATAAGGTAAGTGATATTGATCATTTTAATTATGTTTTAGAAAAACACAAAAGGAATTTGGAAAATTTTGAGAATAAATTTAACTCTGCACCATTAGAGGTTTCTGCGTAAGTTTGTTACACACAAATTTATTAGAATAAGCCCCAACTTAAAGTGTACCAAACGATTTTCACCAAACTTGTGATACATTTCATTCCTTATAGCTTTGAAATCAAACGACAGTTCACAATTTTATAGATATTTGTATGAATTCTGAAACAGATGATTAGTTTGGAACAGGGTTTCATAACACTCTGATTAAAACTTTAAATAAAAAAATTTTTTAGTCCAGTTTTAGCCAAATTCGTCCTTGAAGATTAGAATTCCATACAAACTAAGTTTGGAATCACTGAAATTATTTAATGAAATTTAATGCACGATATTTATACACCCGTTCCGATATTACAATGTCCGCTATTTCACACTAACCCATAATCATATTCTTCTTAAATCGGGATTTAACTGCAAGATAAAATTTAAAAGATTTCATGATTAATCTTACTGTTTTGGTCGTAATAGGACGGCAATTGTCATAAGCGTTACATTTATTGCAGAGTACATTTTGACCAAGTAACACCTCATAACATTAGGATAAACTATTCCATTTTTGTGAAATCGTTTATCTACCTGAAACAGTCATATATTTATAGTGAATCGTTATGAGATCTATTAGAAGTCTCATCGATATCCAAAGACATCAATGATGTTCTACAATTTTTGATTATAGATTATCATTATGTTAGCCATAGCACCAATTTCATCGACAAGATTCAGATGCAATCACTTCTTAAAAACATGGTCCACGTATTACATATTCATTCGTCTTTTCGTTTCATTTGATGCATTGATGTCTCTGTGCTCAACTCTACTTGATATGGATTTGGTTTTTCATAGGTTAGATTTTAAAAGGGTAACTTGGAGTAAGTATTTTTATGTTATATATAAAAACCTTACTGTCATCACAGTTGGAAAAAAGAGCCTGAAATAGACACCGATCACTGACTGAAAACATTTTAAGGTGACAACTTTGGAAGTGGCTTTGAGACTGGCTATGTTAGTTATAGCACTGCAATGTTACTTATTCTGAGGTTACCATTTGACAAAAATGATATCATATAGATCGTGTAGTCTTAGAAGAATGTTAAGGGTCCCCACATTAATCATAATATTTTTAACTACCCTGCCGATGTTACTACTATTCGTTCGGAGTTCAACTTTAACTCTTTACACATAACACTCTGATTAAAACTTTAAATAAAAAGATGTTTAAGTCCAGTTTTAGCTAAATTCGTCCTCGAAGATTAGAATTCCCAGAAACTTCGCTTTAATTAGCATAAACATAATTTCAATACCCTATTTACATATGATAAGTAATTCGTTTGCCTTTAATTTTATCTGGCATATCAAATTGATATGCTTTTCGAAAATATAAAACAAAAATATCTCATAGGTAATGTAAATTTAATAATTGCAAATATTTGAAAATAAATTTTTCTCAACTCATACATTAGCATTACAACTTATACTTATCAAATTGCAGCACAAGATTTAACTCCCACTCATACTGCCACAAACATGCTTTAAAACTTGTGAATTCCTTTAAGAAATTCAAGTTAAATTCCAGTTAAAAAACCACAACACTGCTTTGCCATCTCAACTATGGTTAACTAAAATTCACAGTAATTAAAAGATATAGCGAGAAAATGAACACACACACACACACATAGATTTATACACATAAGGCAGAAAAGGCGATAAAGACAAAACTCAAAAGAAGCTAAATAAATATAAGACTTGTGCTTAATGATGCCACTTAATACAAATAATAATCCTACCAAATTTAGCTATAACATACAACTCAAATTGTAAAATACAAATATTTTTATGTCTGCGACTGAATTATAAGACAAATGAATTTTTGTATACATCATTAGTATGTGTCTTGTGTGTATTTATTTATGTTGCAATAACAAATGTAATTAATAATCTCATCATAATTTGTTATTGTAAATTTGCCATATTTATATCCCCCCTTAACGTAAGTTATTTTAATACCCTATAATGTGTTTTCCAGTTAAAGTACTAAATGACTAAGAATAATTTTTGTAGTTGATTTAACGATGCCCGTTGGTCTGTCTGTCTATCTGGCTATCCATGAAGTTATCGTTACAGATTATATTTTTGGGCACAACAAAAAGCCTATTGAAGTTAAACAAGATTGGTTCATTATTTCACTCAAAAAAGTCCTCCCGAATTGAGGAATACTACATGTATATACATATACATGTCTTCAAAATATATGTGATATCAATAATTTTTTTAAAACGGTCCTATATTTTGCTAGGTCCGAAACAAAAATTTTTCCAGAATGAGCATTTAGAAACACCAGAGTTCGTAATTTTATAGATATTGGTTGGCACAAACTATTCTTTTGATCAAAGACAAAGTAATTAAGTCATGATGGGTCCATTATTTCATATAACTCCTCATGTATATATTCACCCGGAATATGGAATAATGTACGTTTGCTGCATATATCTTGTATAGACCTTGACTTTTTTTATCGAATCCAATCCTGTGTAGTTTTCTAAAATATAACACTCGTTAGTTCTGTAGAACTTATCGGCTCCAAGTATACCAATTATATAGGAAGAATGAGGGTTTAATAGCGTAACTGACGAAACATACTTTCAAAGATTATATTCGGTCTGTTAAAATTGATCGTTCACATAACACCGGAATGAGAAACAAAACAAATATTTTAGCAGAATAAGGAATTAATATATGTATGATTTATTGAAATTTAGTATGAATATCTTTTTAGAGGTCTTAACTTATGGTCCAAATTTTATTCCAAGCCTTCAGGCAATTGAACCCCTGGAATTGATATTTAGTGCATATAACTTTTATGTAGCATTTAACGCATTAGTTCTCTTAAATCGAAGAAATATTTCTCATAGTCTCCATAAAAGATATTTTACCTTTATGTAATATAGGATATCTTATGGTTGGTCTTGATCGACTGAATAACACTCTTACTTGTTTTGACTTATGTACATATGTACGAATGAATACACGCGTAACTCAATGCCACATACATATTTTGTGGTTACGTCTTTATATTACAAAATGATGGATAAATTTCTTTTTCGTTTTCAACTTGTGAAGTTGGATTTTCCTTATATGGCTAAAAAATAAAGAAAAATATGGTCTTATCTTAACTCACACTCACATCTATTAACCATTTTTATAGGATGATGATATTGACAAAGATAAGATGTTGGGTAATGAGTAATAATATTTTGTGTCTTACATATTGTTTGTTACGTATTCTTTTTCTGCAAAATTAGAAAGTAATATAACAGTTGGAAGTAATAACATATTAATTAATCTCTGACATTTATCATTAAATCCTATAAGAATATGACGTTTTCAGAATACATTACAACATGTAATTACAGAAACATGTGAGGTGCTATAATGGTAACTCGTTTTAATATGGATTGTAGATAAACCTATGGGTATTCAAGAAAAATGGTCTTAACCCCAAAGAATTTTATTCTCAACATTGAGTAGCAATTATGTTGATATTAGAAGCGATTTGCTTTCCTTAGTTAGAGAGCCATTATGCATAGCCTTTGGTTTGGTGATTGTATTCTTGTTAACTTCATTTTAAAAGATCTTTGAATTATAAAAATCCAGTTGTTTGAAATTATAATGTGGCCAAAAATTCAATATTCATTGGCAACATTGTTATTTTTGAGTGAGTCCTATTACTGGTTAAATGTGACAAAGGAGAATACAACTGAAACGAAATGACCCTATTAAGTCGATATTTAGCTGGACAGGTTGTTCTTGTTGATACTCAGAATAAAGCCTTTCATATGTCTACTATTAGGGTAAGTTTGCAGTATGTTGTACCCACAATAAAACGTTATTCGGCATCTCTACTCATGAAAATGGTGGCTACTTAGAAATTGTAGTCTGCGCCCTTCTACAGAAAGGCTCGATAGATATTGACCTCTAATCTAATCCCAAAAATCCAAAAGGTTCTTGAATTTTTACAGGTTTCGAGAGCAGATCATCAAGTTGTACTTCTTCCAATCGTGATATTTAAAAACAAATTTAATATCATAGCTTCAAAGAAGTCTTCAAAAAAGAAAACTAACTTAGAACTGAACTAGAACTGAACTATAACTGAACTAGAACTGAACTAGAACTGAACTAGAACTGAACTAGAAC
>JACGTJ010007529.1:0-12666 GCA_014858695.1 Chrysomya rufifacies | reverse complement strand
TAAAACTGAACTAAAACTGAACTAGAACTGAATTAAAACTGAACTTGTACAAGAACGGTACTTGACCTGAATGAGAGTTAAACTAGAATTGAGTTAGAAATGATCTCAAATTTAACTGGAACTGAATCAGAACTTCAAATCAACTAGATTTCAACTACAATTCAATCAGAACTCAACTACAATTCAACTAGAACTAAACTAGAGTTGGACTATAACTTTTGAAATTTCTTTCTCAATATCCGAGTAGAAAACATGTAAAAATCTTATCTCCGAATTTGAAGTTGCTTAGTTTAAAATTAAATGTGTGCATTTATGCTACACTAGCCCCCTAAGACTAACACCAAGGGTTACTATTAGAGTGGATACTAAAATTCTCCAGTAACATTTTTTTCAGAAAAGGGGAAATTTATTTATTATGATTGCTAGCTCGAGGTGGTTGATTTACACACATATGCACATACAATATTTGTGTGTATATATTTTCTTTGGATGTTTACATCAACTATTCATGCACAACTGTATCGGTTTGTAGCATAAGTCTTTTGCTGATTTTGGACAAAATAATTAAAGTTCAGTGTTGCTTGGTAGCGTAGTTAGTGCGTGAGTAATTAAAATTCGCAGCATTAAAAACATAATAGGAAAAAACTGCAGGCCATCATTACGACATCTTTACAGACTATCAATACTAATATCGTCATCCATGTTCATTGCTAAATCCTGGGCACATGGTTAGAAATATTTAGTGGCACTTTTATATACTAGTCACAGCTACTGTTATCAAAAGAAATGCAATAAAAAAACTATGAAACACAAAACATTTAGTATACTTTAATTAAGAAAATGCTGGAAGTTATATAATTTAAACACGTTAAATAATGTTATAAAAATATATAATTGATGCTAAAATAACTTTTATATTATAAGTATGTTAACTTTGAAGTTAACATTTAACTTATTTTGTTATATAAGACACCTGTTTTTGAAATGATTATTTTCTAGTAAGGAAAGACTTAAGTAATTAAATAGTTCAATTTTTTTTTTTATTTTATCAAATTTTAATAACTATAAATTGTTTTTGTTTTTGCAATTTATATTCTCATTAAAATGTTGATTTGATAGCAAATAAACGAATCTTTTAAACAATAATTGAAATTTTGTGGCACTACATTAGAAAACCAAGATGCTGCTGATTAGCAGAATAAAACATTTTGTTTCTTTTTAAAGAAATATTAAAGTTTTCACTGAAAAAAGGTATTTTCAATTCGTTTTGATTATCCCGTGATTTCCAATTCTTAAAATTTTTTTAATAAAAGACATTGTATATAGTCAGACAATCAACATGCAATGCAATTTCTATAAATAACAAATCTATTTTCCAATTTCAATAGTCAATGACACTCCACAACAAAACCAAACGTCGAAAGACAAACCACTAAAATAAGAAGTGGCTGCAGGAGACCTGTTTCATTGCGAAGCGAATTGAAATTATTATTAAACATTACGTTGTTCCCAAACTATAAACGCCCTCGCAGAAAGGAGCCAACCAACCAAAAAAAGAAAGATTACAATTTTTCACAGTTTTTCAAAAATTGTAGACCACAAATAGATTTTCAAATACTTGAAAAACTTAGAATGGTCACATAAACTAAAGAGCAATTTTCTTTTTCTATTGCTTTTCGAAAAACTTTTAAAATGAAGTGTAGAAAGGCTTAAACTATAACCGAATGAAATTGAAATAAAATAAATTTCTTTAACAATTGGTTTAGTAGACATAAGCGAAGAGTTTTTTTGTTCTGCGTTCATGGTTAGCATACAATCATATAGGTTTTCAATATTTGTAGCCTTGAAGGAAGTAACCATTTCATACTACTTGCGCTTTAAATAGTTAAATATCTAACAATTCTTTACATGCCTTAGTCTATATGGCCAAGAGAATTGATGAAATTAAATTTACTTGCACACCATGAAGAAAAGCATCGTCTTCGCTTTTTTAGCCCTGGCTGATCATATTATTTATTTACAATTTAACATTTTTGTTTGAATAATATTTTGGCTATTTTCGATTTTTAGCTTTTTTAGCCACTTAAGTTTGACTGTCATACATATGTACATGTGAAAAACGAAATACTTGTACAACTTAATTTATGATTTATAGCTTTGCATGTTTGGAGTTTCGCTTAATTTAGCTTTTGCACAAATCTGCTTTTTTTATATTTGGTCAAGAGAATATTTGCAAAAATAAGCGAAATGTATTTTATATATTTCAAGCTGAAACTGAAGCTGATTACTGCCACTGAGTACGTGATAAAATCATTAAGAGTTTCACTTGAGTGTGGGTGAAAAAAATTGTCTTAAAATTAATTGTTTAATTATTTGGTTTTTATTCAATTTGAAATAAATTATTTAGAATTCTTTTTTAAGAAAATATATTGAATTTTTCCAAAGAAAATTTTCGTTAATCTGTATTTACTGCAAGACACATTTTAATCTCTATTATCTTGCAAACAAGGGATAAGTTTTAGTCACAATATATTATACATTATAAATATTGTCCTGATACTCTACTGGCGTAAGTTGGTTAACGAAAAGTTTTCATAAATTTGGTAACATAAATTAAATTTAGTTGTTAAATCCATGGCCATAATAGAGTATAAAAGCCAGATAACAATACGTAAAAAGAAGAAAGTTTGATATATTTTATACTTTAGTTACAGGAACGTTTTTAAATCGAAATTTTGATAATCGAGTTTAAATGATTTCTTAAAATTTTCATTTTATAGTTAAATATTTTAGTGACAAGTTTTCCTTTGGAAAATCGGACCTTAAATTTCCGACATAAAATTAGTGACATAGTTACTTTTTGTCATTGGAAAACAAATTTTTTCGACCGACCAATCAAACTAATTTGATTCTCCATTGTTTATTTAGGATTAATCTTTGAGTTTATACTAACATGAGATACCATCTCCAAACTTATGAGATATGGCTTAATTTTGGAATAACAACAAATATTCGGAAATATCGCAATACATTGCTTTTAAGAGACCTTTGAAAAGCCTGTAAGAAGACAATTAAGAATGCCATTGATTCACCTTCCGAGTAAAACGATACTCATTCTACTTTACATTCTAAAGCAATGCAGAGTGGAATGTTTAAGTTATTCTCAAAACCTCTCATTTCTCAATCTTAAAAAAACATAACAGTTTTTGTTTACTAAGTATCGTATCAGGTTGGAAAAGAAGGTAATTTTGGAATTGGCGTAATGTCTTACCGTTTACATTGCACCTTTATTCAGATGGCATGTCATTGGGATACTACTCATTTCAAAATGTTTTTCACAATATGAACACAAGGATATATAAATCATAGATATATCTATCGATATGGGACTTTATCCAAATTTTAATAATGATAATCTAAACGACATTGTGTCTCTTCGTATGTTTGTTCGCGACATTTGTTCGAAAGATTCGTGCAAGACTTGTTCCTGTTTTCGAATATTATTTCTTGCAGGATTTAACATTGCCTTGTACCCATTGCCGACGATGTCTTCACAGCTAATTGGTATATTCCACTTTTTTATTTTATACAACAGACTATCGCTTAATCGACAGCTAAAATATTTACCTATATATATTTATATTTTTTACTGATCAATCTCAGAAGAAATTCCATATAAATACATTTCCAAATACTAGTGGTAATGAAGTACTTATATTTATTCGATCATTATGATATTTTAAATTTTCAAAGACTTTTCTTAAATAAATGGTTGGATTATAAATTTTAAGCATCAACTTGAGCCTTAGTGATTTGTGTTAATTTGACACAATAGGGGGTCCTAAGAAAAAATCACCTTCGCTCTTTTACTTTAAGAAAAAATACCAAACAAACGACAACTAAAATCATATAAAACTTCATTTTGCTTATTTTTATTTTTTCGGTTGTTGTTGTTGTTGTTTTTAACTCCTTTATTGCCAGATATTTATGGGTCCATAAATTGAGATTAATAAAATTTACACAACCTTTTGCTTAGCCGGCCGGCTGCATATTTAGCACATGTGACATTTTATATGCAACTGTTCGTTTATCTGCCAACAACAACAACATTTCAGTTATAACAATAAAAATAAAATTTTCATAAAGATTCCAGTAACTTATACATATATTACATAAACTATAAAAAGTTTTAAAGCATTTGCAGTTTCATTGTACGCCAAAAAAACATCATTTTTCATATGTACGATGTGAGCATGTTGGTAATAATGTATGTAGTATGTATGTTCGTTTGTAGCAAAGCTTAATGAGAATTCTTATATATAAATTATACAACAATAGCCAACACATAAAGTTGAAGTAAGAGTTGTGGTCAGTAAAACTGAATGTTTTGGTAAGAATTGTGATGATTGAAGGTGGATATTGTTTTGTTTTGTTCATTCAGTTTGTTAGGTGAAAGAAGCATTTGCGCAGGCGCAAATAACAAAACATGTAAGTTGTCTATATAAAATATTCATTTTTATTAATATTTATGTTATGATTTTGGAAAATTTTAATGCAATAAGACGGGATTTATTAAGTAAACATAATTTGTTTTAAGTAATACTTGTGAATTATAGTTTCAAGGAAGTAATTACAAGTTACAATTGCTATGATTTTTGACGTTTATAGTTTGTCATTTTATCAAAAAGCTAATTTAAGTCTTTGTGATCATTTAAGAATAAAATTTTTAGCGGGAATGTAGTTACTATTTTATTTTTAACTCTTTTAAATATTCGCCGAAGACACTATGAATAGATTTGTCATATTATCTTCTATCTCCCTGTTTGTCCGACTGTCAGTATTTATATCTGTCTAAATGATTAACTATTTGTTTGTTCATCTGTCGGTTAGTTTTTCGGTCTGTTCGGTCTGTCTATTGGTTCGTCTGACCCTATGAATATTATTAATTTTAAGTGCTGGTACTATTTTAAATATATCCTTCTAATTCTCTGTTTGTCTGATAGTATTAATTTTAAATGCTGGTACGATTTTACACACATCCCTCTATCTCTCTGTATGTCTATCTGTCTATATGCTTGACTATTTGTCTGTCCATCTATTGGTCTGTCTAGCCGTTTGTTGTTCTTCTATCTATTTGTCTGTCCGATTTTTGTCTTGATATATATTTGTCTGTTCATCTGATTTTTAAGATTTTTTTTTTTTTTTGATTTGAAAATGACTAGAATGCATTTATAACCTAATAAAGTTCGGCCTGAAATTGATGACAATTTTTGTAAATTGATCTAAGTATTTGGTTCGTTACCATTACAGAAATTCATTATATAGAAAATTAAGCATAAATATAAACAAAGCTTTTAAGAATTTCAAAAGCACGCCTGTCCAAAATATAATCACAATCTATTTTTATTCCCAAACAAACTAGTCATCTTAAGAAGCCTTAATGTACCAATCTGTTAATGTCGTGTTTAAAATGTCACTTTTAAAAACAACTTTAACTTGAACAATTTTAAAAGGGTCATTTATATAAATTGCACTTGTTATTGCAACCACACCTGCAACAGCCGTGTTTCCTTTAAAGAAATGTCTAATTAATGTCTTCTGTTTATAAAAGCATTTGACTACTATTTTCTCTTATTTGTGTTAAAATGAAAATAAATAAAAATCTCAAAAGTATTGTAAAAATTGTCATTCATGCCTTATAATTTGTTTTCCATTAATTTTCTAGATTTAAGTAAAATAAATAAAAAGAAGAACTTTTCGACATTTTTGAAATTACACAAAAGTAAAACTTATAGAAAATGTACTTAACGTACACTAATGAGCTCCAATTTCAAACCCGAGAAAAACATCCGGCATAAATTTGTTTGTCTGTCTGTCTATCTGTCGTTTGTATTAGTTTTCTTTTATTTTATTATAATTTCCAATGTCACAACTTGTGAAATAAATAATCTTTTCAATGTTTGTTGGAAAATGCAGTTGTTAGTTGTTAGAGTTTTGTTTGCGGATGATAAAGTTTATCCCTCCAATTTCAATTTTATTCTTTGTTTCCTTCTGTGTTGGCTGCTTAAACAAATCAATGACAAAGTGTTTGCTCTAATGTAATGTGACGGGAAAATGCTGTTCTGCATTACAAATTTTTCTTTTTTTTTATTTCTTTATACGTTATTCCTTTGCTCCCCTTTATGGATGTCGCTACTAACATGCAATTGTTTGTGTGTGTTTAAATCTTAAATAAACTTATTATAATCATCGTCATCATCATTCCCATCATCAAAGGCGCAATAGATACTTTTTCTTTCGTTTGTGTTCATTTTGTGAATGAAATAAATATAAAAAAAAACTAAAATATTTCTTATTTGCTTTTAAAATATTTTTATTTAGTGGGGAGTGTAATCTGTTAGAACACGTGTTCTTGCCACAAAAATTGAGCCCTTAAATTCCTTCCTTACACTCCTTGTTGCACTTGAAATCTACTTGAAACAGCCATAGTGGCAACAACTTGCTGATGCTTCACTGCTGCTAGCTCTTGCTCTTATTGCTGCCACACAACCAACAACAATTGTCAATGAAATTTTCATCATAAATTTTATTTTCTTAAAATTGATGTCGCATTGCTTTGAGCTTTATTTTTATAATACGTATTTGTTGTTCAAAGTTTGTTTTCGTTGCTTTAGATTTTTTTCTTCTTATTGTTGTTGTTTTTGTTGTTGTCCTCTTTAACAAATTCTTATTGTTTGTTGTTTTGTAAAAGAGGAAATAATAAGGGAAAAACTTGTCGCCTTATAAATCTTTAACTATAATGAGCAAAGTTGTAACTTTTATAGATTTTTCTTCTCGCTATAGAGCCAATTTTGGTATAAATATTGCACGAATAGTTAGACAGTGGGTAAATTCAGTTAATTACTGTCAAAAGTAGTGAAATAGGGGAAATTTGCGTTTAATCAATATTGAAACTTGTTCGGTTCAAAATTAACTTTTGTGATCTTGTTCTTATAACAAACTGTATCGAAATTTACCATATAATTCGATTCATTTCTTATGAACTCCATTTAAACTGTTAAAATAATGCACATTTTTATTAAAATTAATCATAGTTGATAAAATTTCTCATATCTTTAAGAAAGATCATTTCGGAAGCACTCTAACACTGAAACCTTACCCCAGACATAATCGCTGGAAGTATTATTATATATAGCAATATCATTCTCCTGGGTCAGAACATATGGCAACACTATTCCACCTAGGTCACAAACCAAAACCTTATTAAGAAACTACTACAAAGTAGGAATCCGCAGACGACGCAATGGGAAAATTTCCCAGAATTTAAGAGACACTTTGACGAAGCTCCGCATTTCATTGTTGTCGTTTTCTCTCCACTTGTGTTTCTGAATAGTAATAATATATACAAATTCTAAAAGGTATAACTTCCAAAGTTGTACACTTTAAAGCACTTTTTGGTCAATTGCTCTTTATATTGTAATAATATAAAGATGCCAGATATGGTATTTAAACTTTCTGCGCTACACACTTCATCAGCATTTATGTAGGTTTGTCGACTAAAGTTTCGTTGAAATCCAAAAACCAATTTAAAGTTTTTTTTTCAGGAAAAATAAAAATATTCGACTGTTTCGCAGGTTTTGAGATATGGTACATAGGACCTTTATTTTTTGTCAGACTAATACAAATTACAAATTTTATTTAATCTTTCTTAGTTTAGGGCATATAATGTTATAGATAAACATTCGAATCTTTCTTGCAGATTTTCAAATATTTGCCCACTGTTTAAATCCAATCAAAATTGAAAATTTTAATTCCAATTTCGTTTGTTCATGTTAGCAAGCCATCATAAAATATAATGTATTTTGATTTTCTGTTATGTCTATGTTGCACATGCAGATAGATATATAGAATGAATGACTGAATGCATGCATGATGGGTACAATGGAATTTATTTATTTTTTGTCATTTGTTTCCAATTACTTAGTCATTCCCCCATGTACATAAAAATCCTACACGCTGACAATTACATATAAATCAACTAAAGTATAAAACAGAAGCTAAAGCTAAAGTGAAATAAGAAACAAACATTAAAAAAAAAATACTCGTGTATTCTGAATGTCACTCATTGCAAACAACCACAAATGGGGGACAAAAGGGCGGCATTATATTAACACATTCTTTTTCATACTCATCTTTTTTTTCATTTCATTTATTTAGTCTTATATTTGTGTTTCTTCTTTTATTTTTCTTTCGCTCTATGGTAGATGGAACTTTAAGCACAATCAACAATGCGTTAAAAAAATACTATTTTTATTACATTAAAACTCACACACATATTAAATTTTATGCATTTTTATTTAATTCTGTTTCTTTTTTTCTGGAATGAAAAAAGTCAATGTTCATTTTTAATAATAAACGCATTTTTCTGTATTAAAAACAAACGACAAATGAGTGCCTTCATCAAGACATTTCTTAAATTTTCATATCATTTTTTTGTTTTAATGTATTAACATAATAATTATGTATATAAATGTGTATGTGTTGTATATTTATATTTGTTTTGGTATGAGTATTTTAAGTCAACCGAAATATGTGCATCAACATCCCAGCCCAACAACTTCACTCTTACTTATTTCATGCTTGACAAATTCGACAAGAAATCCTTTGAATTTATCACAGACTCACTCACGGTGTTTGCTTTATTCGAATATATTGTATGTACGATTTTAGTTGTATTTTATTTACAAACATGTGTTGGATGCGTTTGGCCCATGAACATTACATTCACCAAAATGTGGTGAGAATTGGAGATTCTTTTTTGGGGTTGCTTTAATCCAAGGAACTTTAAAAGAGTTGATTCAATGAATTTTATACCCTTCACTTATAGTGATATGGTAAATTTAAGCTTGTCATTTCCTTTGTAATTTCTGCATTTTTCATCTGAGTCGTTCATGAAAGCCCCCAATCAAAACGTTGTAAAATATATATATCAAATCTTTCCTTAGGGTTGCGAGAATTTTGATATCAAAATTCGGCAAAGTCCACAAAAAAGTCGCCTAAATATCTTCAAAATCATTATTTTCAATTATTTCAAAATGTTTCGACTATTTCTATATGTTTCACTGAAAATTTTCTTAATTTTTGTAAGATTTTTCGGTTTAATATTTAGCCGGATACGACCATCTGGAACGAAGAACGAAATAGGTGATTTCGCATAGCATATTTGGAAGCTGTACTTAAAAAAATCGTACTTGTTTTTCTATAAATCGATAGTATGAATTTTGATTTAGTAAATAGTTTGTTTAGAATCCTAATCTGGCTATTTTCGATTCTAAACAAATATCGTCAAATAATAACAAAGTTAGTTACACGATTCATAATTTTCAAGATCCTGACGTTTAAAGCAAATTGCTGGTATATTTTCAAAAAAGACATACATTTCCCTCTCTGCACTTCATAGATGACAAAGATGCATTTGATTTTGTTTTTTTTTTTATTTATTTCAACAGAGAAAGATGGGAATAGGAAGATTTTTGATTACATACACAATACACGATGTATGTTTATTTGACATTTACTGACGCTTCATGGATCATACAATACCCGTTTCATTTAAGATGTAGTGTTGTTTTGTCAAGCTAATTTAAGACCATGATACACAATTATAAGCATAATTAAGGGGTTGAGTATGATATAGAAAACAAAAAATTACATACAAAATTCTTATAATTTACTCATTCTTTGAAAGATGTCTTAAAGACAACGACAACAACAAAATATACATTTATTACATCCACCAAACAAGATCAAAAGTCTTTTTATCTACAAATTAAGACCAAATAGATTTACAATCCAAAAAAAAAAAATCTATGCAACACAAAATACATTTTATTGGATTTTTTTTTTAATTTTAAAATGTTTTCATCTCATTTACCTCTTTATTTATTGGCGGTGATTGCAACGATTTAAAAGTGAAATATAGATTTAAATGCCAATTAAATTTAACATTTTCAATTGTTTCTCGAGAGTAAAAACAAATTAAAAATACATTAATACATTTAAATTTTAAGTGTTTGAATTGTTGTAAAGAGCCATGTGTATTTAATCAATTGATTGGGTGTTTTGTGTGTCATCTTACATTTCCCAGCCTAGACAATTAAATATAATATTTATTTGGTATCATATACTTATATTGTCATTGCATATGTTGCATATTTATATGACAAAATAATCTGAACAATCTGTTTTTAAACAATTGAGAATTTTATTTATTTATTTTTAATTTTATGATTATTTGGAATAGTCTAAGATTACGAAATGTTAGTTATATCATTTAGACATAAACATTGTTGCATTATTTTAATTCATGTAATGATATAATATATTAAAATTCTCAAATTACCAAACGAAAAAAAAAAATAAGTTATTTACTTGATATTTACAACAAGTTATAGTTCTGTATCTAAAGCAAGTCGGTTCGAAATTGTCAGTGTTTGATCGGCAGTTCTAAAGGTTTCCATCTAGAGAGGGGTGTATTACAATTTCTTTTTTGAGGTATACGTGGGTCAAAGACTAAATACCTGCACGGTTTGTGAAGTTTATGCAATTAAATTATCAATAAGAAAGTTTTGTCTTTAGCCATAATCCATTCAAAGCCCCAGGATGGTTAAGTCAAAATGTCTTGTTTACTGGTCCTGTAAGGGTCAATAAATATGCAGTACGCGAATCCTCAGTAGACGATGGGATATCACGTATTTTAGAGCGATATGCCTAAAATATAATCTTAGGAAATGGAGCCCCCATTGAAATGTCCAAGCATGTAACTACTTCTGATGATCAAGTATTACCCAGGCAATTGCTTCTGTACCATCCTCTGTATAGCTAACTAAAGTCGGAAGACGCCACTGTTATGTATCCTAACTGGCTTAATAGACGTCTGAGGAAATTGGGCAAAGCATGCTGAAACATGTCTGCAATTATGACAATTCTATGTAGGAAACATGTAGAATCGATGGTGGAGGAAATATCCATATTATAATACGAATACACATAGCATTTATGTGTATTCTACCCAAACAGTAAAATAATTATATAAATTAATGATTATCAATTGGCGGCCTAGTTTAAGAATCAAATTACATTTTTCAATACATATATGTATAAAATATTCTCTTATATAAAATTGCTGCTCCATCATTAACACTCCAAAGATGAACAAGAAAAAGAGACTGTTGATGACGTTGAAGCAAGCGTAAGTGGTAGATAAGCAATCATTTAAGCATTTATTAAATATCGAATGCAAACATCTCACGCACCAACCATGACACGGTGATGAAATCAATTCAATTGATTGTACAATTATTATTAATGTTGTTGTTGTTGTTATAGTTGTAGCTATTATTGCACTTTAGAGTTGTATACATGTATAGTAAATGTATGTGTTATTTATTTTTATTATTACTTTTTTTGTGAAAATTACGCTGGGAATATAACATACAGTCCAGTTAATTGCGTGAAGAAAAAAATTCTCTATAAATAAATTTATTTATTTATTTGTAATCAGTTGTAACCTAAAGGAATTTGAGGCCTTCAATAAAGCCTTAATTTGATTCATTAAATTTTCTCTTGATAACAAAGAGATAATATACAAACTTAACATAAAAACTTGAGTAAATTTTGAGAAATATAATAGTTTTTCCTATAGGGTTATAAGTAAAGGCCTTAAAATTTTGATCACTTGTTCCCATTATGCTTGTGTATTCCCATGTGCGTGTAAGTCCATTTATTTGTTTTGTTGAGAGTGTGTGCAAAAGATACTCATTTAAAATTAATTTAATTAACGGGTAAATTTTTATCAAGTTTATTTGTTATTCATTAACCATGAAATACAGACAGAGAGCAGACAGCTAGACAAACATTTTACTCGGGCGATTTTTTTTTTCTTGTTTTGTTTAACTACTCTTCGCTACACACACATACTTAACAAATGCGATCTCAACTCATAAAGAGGAGTGTGTCAAAAACAGGGTTTATCTGCCAAAAATGGAATTATTTTCAAATTAAATACAATTTAAATGTCTGTAAATTAAGTGGGAAAATGAAATAAATATCTTTAAAAAAACAAAAATTTTTTTTATAAAATACAAATAAAAAGTGTTATATTGATATGTGGAATTATTATGAATTTAATTGAAATTTCATTAATATAAAATTACAGAAAACTCAAAATGTTTTAATTACAAAGAATAAGAAAAAGATATAATTAAAATTATTATTATCTTATGTAATTAGTTAAAAGCT
This sequence comes from Chrysomya rufifacies, assembly GCA_014858695.1. Classification (NCBI taxonomy): domain Eukaryota; kingdom Metazoa; phylum Arthropoda; class Insecta; order Diptera; family Calliphoridae; genus Chrysomya; species Chrysomya rufifacies. The sequence goes on along the minus strand of JACGTJ010007529.1, from coordinate 366 downwards.
AAAAGTTTAAGGTTTTCAACTTTTTGTTAGACTGTTGGGCTTTAATGCTTTAAACTCTTTAAAACTAAATTTGACTAATTTAAAAACACATTTTTTGGCAACAAATTCTATTTACATTTTAGTATTTCAAAAAAAAAAAAAAATCAAATATTTATGACTGTCTACGCTTCATTGATTTTTATTATAATATACAGTGAGCAATGTTTTTTTTTTTTTTGCTGAAACTGCTATAAAATCATCAATTTTATACGCATATCAATTGAAAACTCGTACAGATTTTTATAGCCAAATTATGACAAAACAATGCGCATTTTAGAAGTAACAGAAAATTAAACTGTAATTCAGATCAAACACTGTAAAAAATCC
>JACGTJ010007517.1:1321-13895 GCA_014858695.1 Chrysomya rufifacies | reverse complement strand
TCTCTTAAAATAATTCTTTCTTTCTTCTTCTTCTTGAAGGGATCACAATGGACCCGTATGGGCCTCCGAGTGTAGATGCTGCGGCTGTAGCATCGCCCTTCCCTAAAATAATCTAGACTTGTTGCAAGTAAACTTAAATAATATTTTTATAACAAATCTAGACTTAGATTTGAATAGATCAGACTTAAAACTAGTCCTGGAGTTCACAAAGGCTCACATTTTTTCTTTTATATAAATTTTTAGTAAGTATCAACATTTTTACATAAATTATACTGTGTACTTCAACCGATTAAGGGGAATTTGTTTATAAGGTACCGGATAGACTTCTGCTTTGGCATATTGGGTACAACCCTTTACTTAAAGAAGTCTTTCCGTTCCAGAAACATTAAGACTCTTGCGGGCCAAACAAAAAAGGAAATATACACCTTTAAGATAAAGTTGGTAAGCAGAATAAAATCTTGATAAAATTTGAGGTTTTGTGCTAAGTTTATATGGGCTATTCGTACACCTCTAGTAGAGGGTCAAATTCTATTCAGATATTGATTACTGCAATCTTTCATTTATACCTTACTATATATCAAACATAAATTTTCTTTATTTCTTCATATATGGATCTATATTGATCTCCTATTGCCAGAACAACTTTCAATATCATTTATTTTCTCAGGCCTAGCGTTTCCAATCTACTCGGATGTCTGTGGCCCTCAATTTAAGAATGATTGTTGGGCAAATTCAGTTCTATCTCAGTTCTTTTTCAATTCCACTTGCGATGTATTTCATTTCAATTTAAGCTCAAGTTCATTCTTAGCTCAGTTCAAGTTAGATTCTAATTCAGTTCTATTTCAATTTTAGATCTAGTCTGGTTCTAGTTCAATAATAGTTCAGTTCTAGAGCAGTTTGAATTCAGTTTAGTTCTAGTTCGATTCTAGCTCAAATCTAGATTAATTTTGGTTTAGCTTTAGTACAACTATAAGTACTATATCAGTTTTAGCTCAGTTGTATTTCAGTTCTAATTTAACTGTGAGTCAATTCTTTATTACGTCTATTTTAGTTCTAGTTTAATTCTAGATCATTTTTAGTTCAATTCTGGATCAGTTCTATAGACTAGTCTATAGTTTTTTATATAATTTAAACTAAGAAATTTAATAATATCTTTATAGATCTCATACGGGATTCCGGTCTTGACGGTAGTCGAGAAATTTGTCATATTTATGTTTTGGAATTGATTGAAGACAACCTACCGTAAGTATTCTTACATTTCTAATCTATTTTTTTAAAGTTATTTAACGCCTTTTTTGTAGTAACATAATTGGTTATGCCATTTGTTTTTTTGGCTATTCAACTTGGCAAAGTAAAACCTATTGTTTGGAAGATATCTATGTACGTCCCAAATATCGTGGCATTGGTGCTGGTGCTCGTATATTTGCGGAAGTAGCACGTAAAGCAGTTGAATTCAATTGTAAACGTTTGGAATTTCATGTTTTGTCACATAATCCTGCCATAAATTTCTATAAGAAATTGGGTGCTGTCGATTTGACGGCCACAGAACAGTGGCATTATCATCGTCTTAAGGAACCGCAAATGCAACAATTAATACAAAAATTGAAAACTGAAAAATGTTAAAAGAAAAGGTCTAAGAATCCCAATACGTTTATAATTTTATTATATATTTATATATAATTTATTTATAATGACCTCTAATATATGTATGTATATGCATGTAAATGATTAACAATAATACTTTTTGTCTAAATAAAAAAAAGTAGAATTAAATAAATAAATTCACTTAAAAAAAACTATTTAATTATACTCATAATTATGTAAAAATAATAATAAAAAGGAAGAAAACAAAATTTATTGTTCAACTGCTGTAGCAATAACATGAATTTGCATAGATTTGGTAGAATTATATAGTTGGCCAGGAGGAAAGGGATGAACTTTTGAATGAGTATCGGTTTTATTTTTACCGCCAGCGGTATATTTTGATAAGCGTATGCTAGGCATAGGTAAGAAACCGGTACACAGAGGCATAACATCCAAACTAATGGAATGGCTTTCAACATCTTTCATGGAAATAACACCTATATAGGAAAAAAATTAAGATTAAAAACACAAATAAGATTGAAATTAATATAAAAGATATAAAAAAAATACCTGATGATCTGCCACAAACAGCCCAAGAATTTTGATCAGTCAACACTTCATACATTAAATCAACAAAAGGATTTTCATGGATTTTTGTAATTTTTATATTAAGATTGCACACTGACTTTAAGCGATATAATTCATTGGGTTCCACTTGTGCCTGTACCTTAAATAAAGTAACATAATCGACTAAATCAAAGGCACAGCCAAAATTACGTAGCAAATAAGGTTTCTCTACGCTGGAGTATTTGGTAACAAAATGCACTTTTATAACAGGAAATTCTACTTCAGCATTCAAAGGCTCCACTTGAATTTCATATAGGAAATAAACCGTCAAAGATTTGTAGATTTCCTTTTAAAAAATAAAAACGTAAATAATATGTTACAAATAAGTTTGAACAAATTCTACTTTTAAATAAATAATATAAATATTAGTTAATTAAACAAAAACTTGATTACACACAATTCTTTGTTGTGTTGGAGGATTCAAATCGATCAAACGTACACCTGGTACATCACAACGCACCCGTGCCTCGGTCAAATACAGATGCGCCTCTAAACCCCTTACAATCACTTGCAAGAATTTCTGTGTACCACAGGTGTGCAAGTGACATGAGGCCTCTATGGCCGGTTGGAATTCAATGGGTATCTGTAGTTCATTACGTGACCAGGGACAACTCAATGTAATGTGATGTTCTAGGTGCTTGGTCAATTTGCGTCCCGGCATATCCGTTAACACTTCCAATGGTATATCACGTTCCTCAAATGATTTGAAATTCATTAGTGGTACATTCAAAACACTTTCGAATGTTGCATCTTCATCGGGATTTTCCTTATTCGTATCGGAATCTTCTTCTTTAATTAGATTTTGCATGCGTATACGCAAGTTTTTGGAACACTTGAGTGTTATTTTGGCATCTGGTGGAAATATGAAACTACCACCAGAGACATGAAGACGTATGGGCTGTTCAATGCCGGCAATTAAAGTTTTAAAATTTAGTACTGCCGTAGCTGGTTTTGTGGTAATCTCAAAGGGTGGACATTTAACAGGTAGTTGCTCGGATAGAAATTCCAATTGTGACATGCGTATACAGAGCTAAGAAGAGAGAATAATTTACATATTATGAAATAAAATATTTTAAATGTTATTTTAACGAAATCTCAATATACCTGTTTAAATTCCCACTGGCCTACACGAGTACCTTTAGTCTTCAATTCCACTACCTCGAGACCAGGATGTATCACCACATTTTCAGCTGCAACGAAATTTGTGAAATCCGATTGAACACTTGGTGATAGTTTTCGTTTAGTACTACTGGTACGTCGTACTGGTTGTTTAGGTTTCGGTATATCACAGGCAACCGAAGCACACGCTAGAGTCTGATCTTGTTTACGATCCAAGAGTAAAGAAAATTTCAAACGATTATCTTTATTAGCTGCTATGGGTTTGTTCGAACTTATGCTAGCAACATTCTGCTGAGCAGGCAAAGGAGTTACATAACGTTCAAATGAAAGTTTAATCTCATCTACTAAAACATCACGGGGATATAGACTTTCAAATTGTAATTGAACACAAATGTATTCGTCTTGTATAATGGGTTTATCGTTGAGTACTTGTATGTTGAGTATACGAAAATGATCTTCTAGCACACAAAAGTTGGCATTTTCCAAAGACGGTTGTGCGGAGAGAGCCGAATTGAGTGTTTTTAGTGACTTGAGGAATTCATCAAAGTAAAATGATCTTACAAGAGTCTCCAGTTCGGGACAGCAGGAAATAGCGCTACATGTTTTTGTATATGCCATGGCATCACCCATTTTACGATAACAATTCGATAATTCCAACAAAGTTTGTGAGCATAAAGAAGGCCAATTTTCAGCTTTAAGTTCCCTTAATAGATCGGTAAAAAATCCAACTGCCTTGTGAGGTTCATTAAGAGCACAATAAAAGTTACCTAAATCCAAACCCACTAAACGTGCTGATCTCAAACGTGATACATGCTTATAAGTGCTAATGGCTAATTCAGCCAATTCCAAATATAGTTTTTGAAAAGCTTGATTGGAACCTAATGCTTCTTTTAGCTGCTCTGGTGCTGATTTACGTGGTCTTCTGGCAGGAGAACGATCCCTTTGTTGAGGTGTAGGATTCAAAAATTGTTCTTGATCCATGGGTGTATCACCTATACCCGCTGACAGTTGCACTACTATATGCAATTGTGCAGATGTTGGAGTACATCCCGGCAATAGACCACATAATTTACCCAATTCATAAAGTTTATCTTTGGCCAAATTCCAAATTGGAGCACAATGTTGAAAGCATGTAACTTCCTGAGGTTCCATAGACATTTCACACACCTGCAACACCTCCAAAGCACATACAAATTCCCAACATGCCAAAGCACCTTCTTGACATTCTAACTTAATTAATTCTACTTCTCTTAAAGTAGAAAATAAAAATCCTAATAATCTCTTAGCAATACAAGGAGTATCATTGCTTTGCTGTAACAAATATGCTTGTCTCTCGAATAGATAATTACGAAACTCTAGCAAAGACACACCTTCATTACGTATTTTCTCTCGCCATTCAAAGCGATCTTTACGCCTTAAACAGATGCCATGAAAAGATGTTAAAGGACGTCGAAAATATTCCAACCATTTCTGTTTCTCACCAAAGCTAGAATTTGTTATGAATTGAGAAAATATGGCATCTAATTCATCATATTGTATTAAAGCTTCTGTATGTAACTCAAGTTTTTCAAAAACCAGTGCCAAATCTTCTTGTAAAAAGAAATATTGACGAAAATCCCAACCATCATGATTGCGTATTTCACGTTTCGAACGTATGAGTTCTTCATATTTACCGATGTTACGATTATAACTAGTAAGCATAAGGAATCTGAAAAAAAAGATTATTATTTATTTAAGAATCGTAATAGTAATAGTAAAGGACCGCAATCGGTTATTCCCGATTAAATGTAAATGAATGAACTAAAACTAAGACTGAACTAGAACAGAATTAGAATGAAACTAGAGCAGAAATATAACTAAACAAAAACTGAACTAGGAATAAACTGGAAGTTAACTAGAACTAAAACTTAACCAAAGCCAAATTACAAATAAACCTAAATTGAACTAGATCTAAACTGCAACTAAACTAGAACTAATCTGAACTATATCTAACCAAGATCTGATCTAGAAATGAACCAGAACTGATCTAGAACTGAATCAGTACAGATTAAGTACTCAACAAGAACTGAAGGAATATCCTAAACTATTCAAAGTATTAATAATTATTCATTTAATCTAAATTAAAAATATGTCTAATTTATTATAATTTCGTGGAATAAAAAATATACTTAACATTTTTTTTTAAATCTAATATTTAAGTTCCCTAAATATAATTTGTTTTATAACTTTCACTTTTTAAACATTTTCAACTTAAAACTTACCTTATCCTCTGCACAAGACAGCGAAAACTTTCTGTTGATTTTTGTTCAAATTTCGCTGGATTCAAAACCGAAATGCAACGATCATCATTTTTGGCACCAAAATCTAAACGTATTTTATCCAGAACCGTAGTTCTTTGCAATAAATTCTTCGTTTTTCTTACATCTATAGTTTCCACCAATAAAATCATCCAATCGGAAATATCATAACTATGCAATAACTTTAACCAATTATCGATTTCTTCATGTGTAGTCTTTTTATAACTATCCAAGTCCTAAAAATTAAGAAAAATTAATTATAACAAAAAAATATAAATAAACCAAACTAGAAAAACAAATTTCCACCCCCTTAATTATACATCCCACTCAATGCAGAAACAACCTACTTACATTACATTCCGTCACATAAATATGTAGTATAGGATGATCCACTATACTCCATTCACCTTTTTTATATTTCTCTAAAAGTTTTTCATTGAGCGGTTGAAAGTGTGCATCGAGGCGTACATGTTTTGTGGGTCGATGTAAAGTGCGACGCCATTCACAAGTATCCAGGGGTATTGCATTTGAAATTTGTGACTCCAGTGAACGAAATAATGGAGCAGCACCAGTATCTATGTATATGGAATTCATATCAAAATTATTTGTTTTTTTGGAGTTAGAAACAATTTAATTACTTACATGTTATAATGGGCTTAAAATTCATTATTTTTTAAATGAAATATAAAAAAAATTTATTGGTTTTTTATCACAAAACAAATTTTTTCACGTAAACAAATATATTTGTACAGCTGATACAATTCTTCTTTTAAGTATGCCTTGGTATTCATTTGAAAATGATAACACAACTTTTATTAATCAACACTACTTTTGTGAGGGTTAGCAGAGTAGAAAAATTTGTACGTTATTGGCGATATATTCTAAAGCTACACTTAACTATAAACATTTAAAACATTCTACACACGTTTATAACAGTTTTGATAAGGTCCAATTTAGAAGTATATGTACTATATTTATTTAAGATATAATATTAAGAATGCAAAAATGTACATCCGAACATTTTCGTGGTTTCTTTTCCTGTAGGAATACAAGTTTATTTTATAAATTTTAGATATGTAATGAACTATTTTACATAAAACCATCACTATCTTAAAGTTACACATCTTAAAAGCAATAAATCAACTTAGGAACATATTTTGTTTTTCTAATTTTTTAAATATTTATCTAAAAACCTTTTCACTTTTTCTAAAATAAGTCAGTAGAAACATAAATCCTTTAGAATTCTAACTAATCAATTGAAAACGAATGCAAAAAAAATCGTTCAATCGGAAAAGTTACAAAAAAATAATATGAATATATGAATTTTGTTATAGAATTTACATATCGTCTTTTGAAAACTTTGAAGAATTCAAAGAGTTCACTAATATTTAATATAATTTGTTAGATTGTGTCTTGCTTACTTATTCTGAAGCCAGGTTGTGGTCCAGTATAACACTTAAATGTTCAATAATATTCTAATATGACGAATTTATATATTTCCTACCAAAATTTATGCATTTTTATACGATTTATAATTTAAAATATTTTGTACTGTCAGTCCTATTTTAACGTCCAATTTTCAGTGTTGGAAAGATTACATTAAATTTAGATTTAAAAACCGCTTAAAATTTTAAAAGTAACTTTAATTGATAAACCTCTATAATGTCAACACTACTATCAGCTGCCACAAGTGTCAAATTTTTTAAGAGAAAATATTTTTTTTTCTGGCAGTGGTGCTAGAAAAAAATGAAATTTGTGTAGAAAAGATCAAAAAATAAAGTTTTAAATTAATTAAAACAAATAAAAATTTATTAAAACCAACAAAAAAAGCTGCTACATTAAATAGTATTATAAATACGTACAAAACAAACAGGAAATAACCATGGAAATGGCAAAAAGTTTATTTGGTCGAGATCACGATGGCTATGTGGGCAGAGATGAACATACGGTAAGTAAATCAATCAACAACTACAATGAGATAAAGAACTATTATTTTAATATGTCATCATTTTCTTGTAGAAAAAGCTACAAACACTAAGTTCAGAAGATGATGTTATCGAAGAATTACCCACCATGATGGAGGAATTAAGTGTTGTAGATGGTTTGAGACCCAATCCGGGTGGTCCATTTTCTGCTTTAACACCTTCTATGTGGCCGCAAGAAATTTTGGCTAAACTGGGACAACCAGAATCAGAGTCTTCAGCGGGTCCTAATGATCAACCAGATTACAGATTTGATGAATTTGGATTTCGTGTAGAGGAAGAAGATGGTCCTGAACAAAATTCTAATAAATTATTAAGTATACCATTTGTAGAAGATGTCCAACATCGTTTACAATGGATCGCTCATTTGGAATTCTCACATAATAAAGAGGCTACTGAATTAACTTGGGAACATGTAGATGTTATGCTACCACGGACTGAGAAATTAAGAAATATGGTCAGAGAGGGTATACCTCATTCGCTAAGAGCTCAAATGTGGATGCGTTTATCCGGAGCTTTAGCCAAGAAACAGAAAAGTGAAACAAGCTATCAGGATATAATAAAAGCCTCAGCTAATGATCAGTTGATGACTTCAAAACAAATTGAAAAGGATCTTTTGCGTATATTACCCACAAATGCATGTTTCAGTAATCCCAATGGCACAGGTATACCAAGGTTAAGGCGAATTTTAAGAGGCATTGCTTGGCTATATCCTGATATAGGTTATTGTCAGGGAACCGGTGTTATTGCTGCTTGTTTATTGCTGTTTATGGAAGAAGAAAATGCATTCTGGATGATGGCCACCATAGTTGAAGATCTCTTGCCAGCTTCTTACTATTCTTCAACACTTTTGGGCATACAGGCCGATCAGAGAGTAATGCAAACTCTAATTGCTAATTATCTGTCAGCTGTTGATGATTCCTTAAAGAAACATGATATAGAATTGTCTTTGATAACGTTACATTGGTTTTTAACATTGTTCGCTAATGTGGTACATATGAAGATATTGGTACGCATATGGGATTGGTTTTTCTATGAAGGCAGTATTGTTTTATTTCAACTGACCTTGGGCATGTTAAAAATGAAGGAGAAAGATTTACATAATTTAGAGAATTCAGCACAAATATTTAATTCTTTGTCGGATATACCGGGGGAAGTTGATGATGTAGAGGTAACTTTATATAACATCAACATTGAGTATTCTAAATGTTTAAATTAAACCCTTCTATTCTAGGATCTCTTTAAACTTGCTTTAGAAGTTGGCGGCTCTTTAAGTCAAACCGTCATTGATACTCATCGTCGTCGTCATCTGGCCTATCTGATGGCCGATCAGGGAGGCCTAGTTGGTAATCCTGAAGCAGTGCCCAATTTACCCAAACAACATTTGGCCCGCAGACAAGTACGTAAATCAAAATCTATACTCGAAACTCTACTATTTCGCAGTGATAATACCGGAGATGAAGTTAAAAACAAAAATATTAGACAAACTGAAATTTTAGTAGATTTACGTGAAGCAATACTTAAGGTAGCTAGACATTTTATAACAATCGAACCGAAATTAGCCAATCATATACAACTTACCGCAGATTATAGTACCCAATCGCATGCTAAAGATCATGAGAATTTCATTAATGTAGCACGTACACGCAAAAGAAGAGCTAAAGCTTTACATGATTTTGAACGACATGATGATGATGAATTAGGTTTTCGTAAGAATGATATAATAACAATTGTAAGTCAAAAAGATGAACATTGTTGGGTGGGGGAGCTGAATGGTTTAAGAGGTTGGTTTCCGGCAAAATTTGTGGAGCTATTAGATGAACGTAGTAAACAATATACTTCGGCTGGAGATGATGCTATTTCTGAAACTGTTACCGATTTGGTTAGAGGTACTTTGGCACCAGCCGTCAAGGCCTTCTTAGAACATGGAATGAAACGACCATCTTTCTTAGGTGGTCCCATACATCCCTGGCTATTTATAGAGGAAGCTGCCTCTAGGGAAGTGGAAAAAGATTTTGAATCTGTTTATAGCCGTTTGGTTCTGTGTAAAACTTATCGTTTAGATGAAGATGGTAAAGTATTAACACCAGAAGAACTTTTATATCGTTGTGTACAATCAATTAATCAATCCCATGATGAAGCTCATGCCCAAATGGATGTTAAATTGAGATCTTTAATATGTTTGGGTCTCAACGAACAGGTCTTGCATTTATGGCTAGAAGTATTATGTTCATGTCAAGAAGTCGTACAAAAATGGTATCATTCTTGGTCATTTATAGATTCTCCGGGTTGGGTACAAATAAAATGTGAATTACGTATTTTAGCTCAATTCGCATTTAATCTAAATCCCGATTGGGAATTACCACCTAAGCGTGGTAAGGAATCACAACCGTTAAAAGATGGTGTACGTGATATGTTGGTTAAACATCATTTATTCTCTTGGGATTTGTGAAATGGTTTCTTAATTACTATAACTTTTATAACTTAAATCTTTCTCTAAAAATAGTTTTAAGTACAAACAATTAATATAATTCCAATAATATTTATATACATATATATTTAATTATGTTTAAACTTAAGCTTTTTAAATTAATTTTAAAAAGACACTTCCATTTTTTTGTTTTGTTTTTAAAATAGTTATTGTTTTAAACAATTTTTGATTTTTTTATTATTATGTAGTTTTTATTTTAACTTTGTTTTTTTTTTTTAAGAAGAATTTGTAAAAATCAAAACCATGAAATGTGCATTTAATGTTAGAGAGTATCGTATAAAACTATCAAATTTTTAATTGAAATATTTACTAAATTATTAATTGTTAGTTATCATTTTTTAAATACCTCTTTTGTGTTATCCACAATATAAATTTATTAAGCAGCTTTATATGTCTATATTATTAATAATTATTATTAAAGAAAAAGAAATTCTCTTTTATCTAGTTAAATATATAACAAAATTATAAATATATATACATTTATTTATTTGATTTTTAATCTCAAAGTTCTATTTTTTCTTGTGGCTTTATATTTGTTAACATTGGATTGTGTATACATTTTATTAATTTAAATATAAATATTTATAAATAATTGTCAGTCCACTTAAGTGCTTATAAAAAAAAAAAAAATCATTACAAAACAAAAAAATCTAAAATTTTTCCTAAACATTTATTAAACTTTTGAAAACAGTTTTATAAACATTTATGTACCTTAAATAATATTTGAAAATTATATTAATTTAATGATATATATAGAAACAAAATTATATAAATATTAAAATTAATAAATAATTAAACACACGATTAAAGGAAATTTTGGTTTCAAATTTGTTTCATTTAAAGTTTGAAAGGAGGAAAAGAGGAAATAATACAAGTAAAAACGCTATATTCAGCTATTCCGAATCGTAAATACCCTACACTTAAGTTGCCTAACACAACAAAACGACGGACGGATGGATGTACGTGCATATTTCCATTATTTTTGAACACACGATTCAGAATATATATACACTTTATGAGGTCTGAACGTGGGTTATTGGGGTTCAGAAACCTTATAACATCAAAGGTTTTGTGCTAGGCTTAAATTGGTTATTTGAACCTAATTTGGTGTAGAATCTATAGCTCTCTCAATTTTTGATTTCTACAATCTCTACCTCCTTCCTTCATCTCTCAAAATAATTATTTCTTTCTTGCTTTTCTTGAAGGGATCACAATGGACCCGAATATGCCTCCGAGTGTAGATGTTGCGGCTGCAGCATCGCCCTTCTCTAATCTAATCTTATGGGGTCTCAGATCAAAAAAAAAGAAGAAATTACAAACGGAATGACAAACTTATATATACCCCTTCACTATAAGTGAAGGGTAAAATAAAGAAATATAATTTTCTAAAAAATTTATCAAAATTTTTGGTCAAAATTTAATTATTTCAGTAGACTATGTAAACCAGGTGTTCTCATAAGATTTGACTTTACAACCCACCTTTTAGATTCCAATGGGTACATGATCCACTGCCACTTTGAATAATTAAATCGATTCTTTTGTTCATCCTTAGATTTTTTCTAGATTAGACCTAGTTGAATTCAAGTTCAGTTCTAGTTTAGTTCCAGTTCATTACTCTTCAGTTCTATTTCTAGGTTAGTTTTACATCAGTTCAGTACTATAACACTATGATTTCTTTGCGATCCCTTATCGTTCTCGGTCCCCCTGATGTTAAAAACAGTGCAATTTCTTTTGAGTTTTTATTAAGTCTATTACATTTATATAAATTACATTTTAAAAAATTATAAACACTTTTAAAGACGGCTTCAAAAAATTAACTGCCAACTAAACCCAAATAATCATCCATCAAAGTACCAATAGCAAACTGAAATTAAACACAACAAATTAATAAACTAATAAAGAAAATCCAATTTTTATAACAACTTACAATACCGGTAGCGTCGACACGTGTACCCACAATTTTTAAACGTATTTTATCTTCACCCGAAATAACTACATCTTCATCTTTGGATTTATAGCATGGAGGATTGCCATTGGGACAAAATTGCATATCGGCGGGAATAGACTAAATAACAATAATCACTTAATGTCTTATGAATAGAAATATCGTTTATCTACTTACATGATGTGAGATAAAACAAGATAAAGGGCCAATTTCCGCAAACATACCAACTTTGTTGATTTGCTTGACAACCGCATCTAAAACTTCACCCTTAAATGGTCGAAATACTATGGCTTTATATTTTACCGGATACACTACAAAACCCTGACCCGGTTGTATGACACCAGAACCAATTTGATCAATAGTTGTTACAGCTATAACAAAACCATATTTACCCGTACAGGTACCCTCGACTTCTGTGTACAGTTTTTGTTTTACCGTCTCCAATAGTTGTGGGCCAAAGTAACGTGGATGTAAAAGAATTTCATGCTCAAGCGAAATCTTTAAGGGAATAATTTCTTTATAATTTTTG
>JACGTJ010007513.1:0-10605 GCA_014858695.1 Chrysomya rufifacies | reverse complement strand
CTAGTTCAGTTCTAGTTCAGTTCTAGTTCAGATAGTTTATCTTCAATTATACTAAATTTTTTTCTGTGTATATTTTCCTTTTTAGCAAATGTTGATTTCTGTAGAATTTTAAGAAGCTACTGGCTCTTGATCAAAGATAAAATGAAATATTTTCAATATTTTATTGAGTAAATAAACTTGCTTACTATATCATTAAAATAAGAACGCGTAAAAGAGCAATATTGTAAAGATTTTAAAAGCAAATCTTAAGCACCAGAAAAAATTTACAACTAAAATAGTTGCTTAAAGTTTGCTGGGTGCTTGTTGCTGGAAAGTGCTACCAAAATACATAATATAACATAAGCAGCAACTATAGAAGCCATGGAACGGATGTTGCATAAACAAACTGAAATGGACTGAAGTGAGATGTAGTTGCAGCAAAGATTTATGTTAAACACTGAAATATGTAAGCGTTTTATAAAATTCTTTAAAAAAGAAACAAATAATATTTTAGATTTATTTTAATACTACTTAAACTTGTTATCCTTTTTCTCTAGTCTACTTGAACTTCTGTTACTGATTTCCTGCGAGTTTCATAAGCCCGACAATAAATACATTTCTATTTGAATTGAAATTTATTTTTTCGAAAATTGTATTTCATATACATTTTATCATTTAGTATTTGCAAAAGAGCATATAGATGGATATACCAACAAAACGAAATTTTAAATGTTCTTAAGAAAAGCAAACATTTGCTGTCGAGCATCATTTTCTATTATTGAAGAAACATTTTTTGAAAAATTTCTGTGACAACATGAACAGGATTTCTTATGTGTGTGTTCTTTTTTCATGTTCTTCTTCTATATTTAATGTTTGTATGTTGTTTGTCTATTATTGCTCTCTGTTAAAAAAAAACTATCAAATGTGTCAGAGTACAACATATTCGAAATCAGGCAAAATAACACACAATAACTGAATAAGAAATGTTTTGCTCATATGCACTTTGTAAATAATTTGTCAAAAGATGTTATTTTCGCAACCAATAAAGGAAAAACGGAAATAGCAGCAAAAGTGGTAGATGATTTTAGCAACGTTGCCACACTGACTTTTTGTAGGAAAATTTTATAAAATGACAAACAATTTTGAAATTTTACAAAAAGTTCTGTAAAGTTTTCTATAAAGTTTAATAAATATTTTTGAAAATTAAAAAAAAAAAAAATAATAATAAAACATTAAATCTAAGACCGATAATTTAGGTTTTAGAGTAAGCAACTAGATTTCAATTTATTTTAGTTTGATGCGTGTGTTTTTCTACAAATTTTTGTATTTTTTTCTAACATTTCTTTTTGCAACAAATATTCATACAATAAATCTAAGTGTTGAGCAAATTTTCCATCTTTAAAATGCAAACATACATTCATGTACTCTAGGTACTTTAAGAAATATCACATATTCTTCCTTTTAGACATCCGTCCATACTAAATCTCTCTATTACTTATGAGTTTTAGTTTTGTGAAAGAAATTGTCTGCGTATGGCTGTTGTATAAGATATCAATACCCTACAGGAGAGAAAGGTATTTGCAATTGCTGTTTGTGTTTGTTACTTATTTTCAAGTTATAATTTTATGTAATGTAGGAAACTCTTAAATCGTTTATGCTAGATTTTAACTAATTTTTTCTGTGTGTTTGTATTGTATTTTTTTGGTCTCATCTAAGCTTTGACAGCTCTCTGAGTAACTGTATATGTAAGTGAGTTATTAAAAGTATGAGTTGTACATATTTGTTGTTATTTCGAGTTAAAGGACAACAAGCTGCAGTTTGTAATGGAAAAGTGTTTTCTTTTTTATTTCCATACCCCAAAAAAAAGAAGCGTAAATTTATATTTACTTTGTTTATCTTTCAAAATCTTTTTGCAAAACTTTTCTTTTATCAACAGAAAAACGAAAAATCTAGCTAAAAGTATTTGAAATCTATTTTTTGACAAAAATTGTCCTAAGGACTATATGTATATAAGTGTAAGAATATGAGCGTGTGTGTGTGTGTGTTAGAGAAGGCATGTGTGCTAAAATACAAAGTGATGAAGTGCATTTATAAAGTAGACATTTCTGGTTTTTAAAAGATTTTGTCAAAATAATACTAAACATACAGATAAACTTTTTTTGTATAAAGAAAGTAAAGATTTTCTGTTTGATACTGCATTGAATGGTCTGTTGAGAGGATAAAGACTTAATAACATTAACACTCTCTACTCACTCTTAAAATGTAAACACTCAAACCCTTAACACAAAAAATATGTAGCAACTTTATTTGCTTTGCAACAAAAATTTTAAACTTTTTTTTTGAAAATAAAGGAAGTACACTTTACAGTTAAATAAATTTAATGAATTTTAAATTAAAATTTATTTATTTTCATCTAAAAACAATCTTCTGTATGTTCTGTGTGTGTTATAAATTTTCTCGTTAGTTTTAAGTTTGAGCAACTGCATTTGTTTAAATTATATTTGTCTAACAGTCTGTTGCGTGTTGTTGCAAGTGTTGATGTTTGTGGTTATGTTAACAGCATTCAATGAGATCCTTTGACAAATACAAAAATCTAATTGAATTTTATATTCTGACGACTGCTTTTTAGTAGTTAGTGGCTGCTTTTTGTTTATATATGTATATTTTTTAGTTGCTGTTGTTTTCAGGATGTTATTTAAAATTTGTTAGTTTTTTTTTCACATCAACATCCTTTGTCAAGATTATTAAAAAATTTGTAGATACAACAACAGCAGCAGCATTAGTAGCAGTAGCAAAAAGAGCATGTAAACAAGTCAACACTGTCTGGTTTAGTATATAATAAGATCTTAATACTTTCAAAATGTTGTTTTAGTTTACAGATGTCTGCATCCCAGTGAACATTGTTGCAAGCCTTATATAAACTAAAAAAATATTTAGAAACAAAATTATAGGAAGATTTTCGAATAAAATTTTTGAAAAATTTTTACAAAAGCAAAATTTTTGAATAAATTTCTGCAATAGAAATTGCTGGATTTGTTTACAGAAAACAAACTTTTGTTTTACAGAAAATTTTTTAAAAATTTTAAACAAAAATGTGTCAACAAATTTTTACAAAATTATTTTTTTTTTTTTTTTTTTTAGAAAAATTTTTCAAAAAATTTCCTTTTTTTGGGCAAAATTTTTCCAAAAGATTTTGTTTTATAGAAAAATTTTTCCCAAATAATGTTGATTTTATAGAAAATCTTGATAGAATGTACTTTTTTCTATTGAGGTTATGTTTAGTTATATTTAATTGCTTATTGCTCTTTGATATAAACATTTTTCCAAAAGTCACTGGCTTAAGTTTCTAAAGTTAGCAGAGAGATATTAAGGCAATATTTAACAAAATTTTTTAGCAAGTTGTTGTTTATTGCTTGTGCCGAGATATTTAACATTAAATATGATGACATTGAAGGCAATAATGATGTTGTTGTTGCTGCCTTTTTTGAGTTACTCAGTTTGTTGTGAAAATATACTCAGTATCAGTACATCACAACGGACAATTTATTTGCCAGTGACATATACTTCCTGAGAAAAGATTTTTCAAAAAACTAAATTGTTTATAAACAAATGTAAAATAACAGCAGAATTAGCTACAACAATAGATATTTAAAGAATACATTTTTTTATTCCTTAATAGACATAACTAGAAAAATAAAAATCCTTGCATTTTTAGCTTGACACTTGAGTGCGTTTTTGCTAACAGGCAAATGACTCTGTCACTCATCATAAATACTAGCAAAGCCAGACATTTAGTTGTAGAGATAGACACTTTGCCGCATTGTGTTTTTCATATTTTATTTATATTTACATTTTAGCGTTTTTTTTTTTTTGTCATCTTAAACGACGACCTTTTATATAGTTGCTGTTTAGTTTGCTTTAAATATATATTTTTTGATTGAAGTTAAAAAAAAATGAAGAAAAATCTTTTATATTTTAGATATATATAAAAAAATCATCAACAACAAGTTTTGTATGAAACAAGACAGTGACAGCCTGTTTATTAAAACTCACAAAAACATCAACATCTTTAACAAGGACATCACCGACAAACACAAACACACACAAAAGCTAGAAACCAACAAAAATATTACTTTTTTTTAACAAACGCATAGTGTAAACTCAATTTTAGCCTGAGTTTTTGTTGGTGTTGTTGTTTTTGCAAGTTTTTAATATAACTATATGGTTTATTGTCTCGTTTTAACCACAAGACAAAGAGACATTTCGTGTTTTCTCTTTTTTCTAACTTTAAAAATGGTCAACAACATATCATATCATTTAATATGATTGCAGTCAACAACAACAGCAGTATCATCAACAGCAATATGACTAAAAAGTGTTTTGTCCTTATTGCTTTTAGGGGGACATAGGAGCGCTTTCTATCCTTAGGGCCTTTGTTAACAGATCTTTCATTTAAGTTTAGTTTGCCAGGAGTATATTAGAAGTATTCATCTAATAGTCTTTAGATAATTTAACTATAATGAGGGAATAACCGATTTGTTATTTCACTTAAACTTAGACCATGTTTAATATTAACTTAATAATATGCACTGACGACAGGAGGATTGAAATTGCTGACGACATATGCTTTTTGACACATAGCTCGTATAGTTGATATTGCAGCAGCGTCTGGTTTAAAAGTATATATGAGGAAGACAAAGTCACTGCGAATTAACTCCATCGTGATGGAAAAGTTCAAAATTAAAGACAAACTTGTCGAAGAGCTTGATACATTCTGCTACCTAGCGAGCATTATAAAGAAAAACCGGGGGATCGGAGGAGGATATCACTAACCATCTAAAACAGGCATATCCGTTTTTTTGGACGGCTCAGCGGTTTGTTGAGATCGACAACTCTCTGACGGAAAGTTAAAATTAAAATCTTTAATTCTAACGTAAAATCCGTTGTTACATAGCTGTGAGAGTTGGAATCTTCGCCCACGTGACTACAATTCCATGCAAGTCTTTGTAAACCGATGTCTGCGTAATTTTCCTCATAAATTTCTGGCCTAACATAATTCCAATGCCATATTATGGTCGTCCACTAACCAGATCGCAGTATGTACCGAAGTCCGCAAGAGGAAGTGGAAATGGGCACACATTTGGTAACGTTGCCCTTGTTATCGGCCGTTCTGTGATCGAATGGAATTCTCAGGGTAGCGAAGAAGGTGTGTACTATCATTAACATGGAGTAGGCAGCAGAAGAATGAATTCAGTTTAAATGAAATAAAGGCCTAGAAAACTGCTTTTCCACTGTCTCGCCAAAAAAAAACTGCAAACCTTCGTAATAGACAAAAAATAAACATCAACTGTTGTCCTTTAATATTTTACTCTGCGTGATAAAAGAAAAATCACAAATGGAAGAAAACAAAAAACTACTAAAAACTTCCGTGTATTTAGCAGCCACAGAGTGACAAAGTAATTTGTTAAAGTCTGCAAAAGTTTTTCATTTCGTTTATATTTTTTTCTATACTTTTTTTTCGTTCGTGCCAATACGCATTTCCTTGCAACAACCAAACTCCCTTACCACCCAAAAAATATATAGCCAAAATATCAAGCAGAATATTAAAAAAACACAAAAAGGATATTTTTGTTTGGTTTGGTCATACTGCTAAGCAAACAAGGCAACATTTAAAATTAAATTTTTCATTGTACCACTCACTTTAGTATTAGAAATGTAAGAAAGCAAAAAAACACAAAACAAAGTTATACATCAACACAATCTTAATATCCCTTGGGATAGTCCAGGAAGTAAAAGAAAAAGTTTAACTTTAAGATGTAGTTAAAAATAGAAGAAAGAAAAAACTGCCCAAAATGTACAAAAAAAAAACTTGAAAATTATCAGGAAGCATAAAAACTGTTTGAGTTCTGGATAATTTCAAAAGATATTAATAACTTAAGAGTAAAAAGAATGAAAATAAAAAACTTTGGTTGCATTTTCAAATAACTTTCAGATATAAATTTTTAAATTTAGCAAATCATCAACATTATTTTCTTGTTTATGTCCTTTTAGTACAAATTTGATTTATGTAAAAGAATGTTTCAGGATATGTTTAAATATGCAAATTGTTGGGAATTAATACAAATTCTTTTGTAAGTAAACAAATTTAAATATAAAAAAAAATTATAATCAATATGAAAAGAATTTAAATTTTTGATGACTGTGGAAAAAGTCTCAAATACAATTTCTTTTATTGCCTACCTATCTACATATTGATTATAAGTTACCACCAAGAGGAGAATATTATGATATAGGTGGCCAGTGGAAGGCAAATTAATGTACAGTACACGGATCGTCCTTGAACTAAGCTGTGCCAAAGTCTTAAATCCTCTGGTTGTTTTGGCTAATGCAATTTATGATCGGACACTTGATGAAATTACAACCTAGGTCTATAATTGACACCTGTACAATATCAAGGACGATTTGGCTTTTTAGGTTGTGCAAAAGAACACAAACCCTGTTGTCTTTGGATAGGATATCAATAACTCACTGTTCGCTCTATGATTGGATGTATGTCTGAACGTATGGGTTATACTTATAATGATTTATGTATTTTGATTGAAACTTTTCCTCTAATAGATAAATTCTTAAGAGCTTTTATGCCAACAATAAATACAATTTGAAGCAACACTCGTCAAAATTACGTAACAAGAGATTGAAGATAGCACTTCAAATGACTCTAAAACACTTTTAATTTGGAATAACAGAAAAATAAATAGAATGTTTAAAAGAAATTTAATGAAATACCAACATTCAAATAAATTTCTAGATCTGGAGATTTTCTCTTACCTTGCTATTCACTTCATGTGTTGAATTTCTGAAGCCTACTCACACTTCCGAACTTAATTTATATGTCTACTGGTAATGTTATGTAGCTATTCATCTATAAGTAGCTAACATGAGAAGGCGGACATCAAAACAGACAACTTGATCGGCACTTGCAAAAATGTGTGTCAGAAGCTCTGTTGTTTGTTTTTATAAAACCTGACTAGAGATTCTGTTGACAGCCCAAAACTAGGATTTGGATAATTACCTACTTATCTTAAAGAAACGGTAATAAAATCAAATATAATAACTTTAGATTACCAAGGAAATAGTTAGTATATACCAAAGAAACAAAATGTTTCACGAATAATTTCATCTCTAAATCAAATGCAAATATTTTTAACCAAAAACTAATACTTATAGGCACTTGTTATCTAAATACCTTTTTAGTATTTGAAAATGCTTTTAATATTTTCGTCATTTGTGCTCTAAGTGTCTCATAAATATTAAACAATCATTAATAAAGACAAAAAAAAAAACTTTATATACAAATAGTGTTTCTTGCCTTGACTGGTTTTTGTACTTTCTAGAGCAAATGACTCAATTAAAGTAATGATAAAACAAAATAGAAAACTTTCAACATCTTGTCATCATTTTAGGAAATGAATATAATGTCACCGCCAGCCAAGTGCACCAATTGCTATTTAAATATTTAATAACGATAAAAGATGTTAAAAATGATGGTAAGATATATCAACGTAATGATGTTGTTGCTATTTAAATGCTAAAATATTTTAAACTAGTAGGTACACGCAAAGAAAAAACAGGATTGGGAATATGTGAGCAGCAATAATAAAACGATCATATAGAAAATTATTGTTTAATTTAAATAAAATATTTTTCATTATAATAAATTTCATGATTGCGTTTTTAAAATTTTAACAATTATACATAATCATTTCGGTAATATGTTAGTTCGAAATCATTTATAAAATTACAATCAATTAAATGATGCGAACATGATTGAATGAATCATATTTTATTTTCATATAATTTCCAAATGATTGGGTCAATCATATTTTTCTGTCCTACAATTTTCGGATGATGGAATCCAATTACATTTTTCTTTCAGCGTTTCATAACATTTTATTACAATTCTCATTTAGTTTATTTATTAATAAAAATAAATAATTAAGATTTTTCTCTATTAAACAATATAAAAATTACATACGAATTATACATATATTATTAATATAAATCAATTATAAAATGGTTGTCATATAATTTTGTCAAACATATCATCATATTAATGATTGCATTTGATCATGTTTAAGATTGATCATATTTCATTTCATTTCAATGATTTACTTGATCATGTTTATAATCGTTTTTATCATAACATTATCACATTTGATCATATAATTTTTAATTTGTTTTCATTTTATTCTAAATTTCAAATTAAATAAAATTTCTTGAAATATTCAAGAAATTTGATGGTCAAATTGAATGAAGCATAAAGGAATTTTATCATAAACATTACCAAATGGCATATTATGATGACTAAATGGAATCAAGAACTAAATGAAATGGAATCATATAGATGATCTAGTGAGATCATAATATGATTTATAGGATCATATTACAAATGAGTGAAGTAATAATGAATAATGATCAACTTTAATATTTTAAGGTAAAACACAGTTATAATATGATGAAATCTAATTCTAAAATTGCAGTTATAATAATGATTCATTTAAACATGTTCGTTAGTTCACAAAATCATTATATTATTGTCTCAATCATATATTCCAATTATAGTGTGCTGCTCTTTGAATATGATTTGGCCAAACATGTTTTTTCTCTACGTGTGTGTAAAAACTCAAAAAAGCATGATGATAGTTTTAATATTTATTAAGCAAATGAAGCATTGGAATATAAAGTTATTTCAAATATGATAAAACTTCAAGGTATGGCAAAATGTAATGGAGATGGTAATGGTTTGTCATATAAAAGTGTAGACTTTGATATTTATATTTAAAAATATTCTATATTTTTAACAATATAATGTAATTATTTCATTTTCTGTCATAAACACATGGTATTACACAAGTTAATTGTTAATTATAACAATCAATTAATTATTTTTCAAAGTTTATTTTATTTTTCGTGCTTAATTAACTATTTAAAACCTTCGCTTATTTAATGGCTTCCAATTAAATCTATCATTTATTATAACTACCAATATTTCGCATTAAATTTAGTCCATTGCAATTTCAATATTAATTTACCTAGTTTCAAATTATTTATTTCCTTCATTTGTGTTTTGCAGGAAATTAAATTTACTTTTTTTTATTATCATTATTTGCCATAAAAAAATGTTGGTATTTACTTAAAAATTAACGAAATAAATAAGGTAATAAAATATTTTTTATGAAAATAAACTTTTTTAATACCTTATTTAAAATTGCCATGAAATGAACATAATATTTTCCGCGAACTGACTGTTACTTTATGTTTGTTTGTAGATGAGTGTTTGGTTTTTTTTAACAGCTTTTCAATTATTAATGAAGATGCTTAAATTGGTAAAATCTCTGTTGTAGCAAAAGTGGGGCACAGTAGCAGCATCTTTTTATATGAATGTTTCACTAATGATATTTAAAATAAAAATTAAGTTGCCACTTAACCCTTTACCTTTTTTTTTGGTAAGAGGAGGGGATTGGGGTATATTATGTTTATACGTTTTCGAAAATATTTTTTAGCTTTTCTCTTGTGTAGCTGTTGCTGTTGTATTTCATCATTATCAAAATCTTTGTGTTGTTAACAAAAAATACAAATAAGAGTGTTATATTCGCCTTGGCCGAATCATTAATGCCCACCATCCAAATATATTAAAGTATATTGAAAAGATAACTGTTTCTGTTTTTGAAGTAAAATTTTGATTTGAATTAATGTATTTAAACTTTTCCCAAGTTTCTTCCCACTAACTAAGGACACATCGAAAATTTCATCATTTACCTTCATTCATTTCACATTTGTGACATATTGAATCACAAAATACATGCAAATCATGGATTTTGGTAGGTGGGCGGGACACGCCCATTTCTTTTTTACAATTTCATCTTTGTATTTAGGTGAAATATGCTAAAATGTTCCAAATATGCTAAAATGTTCCCCATATTTGCATGGGGGTTTGTTCAACAACTTCCTTATTTATAATCCAACTCTATCCATTTTCAATATCATACCTCATACCGTGCGATCTTCACCGTGCTTTGAACAGACGGACAGACATCGCTAGTTCGACTTAGAATTTTAACATATTACAAACGGAATGACAAAACCCAATATACCCCAATCATTTTTGTAATGGTGGGTATAAAAAAAGCCGGATTTTCGGAAAAGGTTTTATCAGATTTTTCCCCCGAAGGCTCTTAAATCTTTAAGCAATATACGTTCAAAATATATATTGTTTATATCTTAAAGTCAGTTTCAATAATTTCAATACTTTAATTGAATATAAAAACAACTTTTTTTTGGCACCTTTGGAGGTCATGGATTTTCAGTTAAAGTGCTTCACCGATTTCTTGTTAAATTTTTTACAATATTCCTAAATTTAGATCATAATTACAAATAACTTTATGTTTTTATAAAAATATACAAAATTTGGTATGTAATTTTAACAAATTTTTAATGTTTTTCTAATATTTGCAGTTGCTATTTACAGAATGCATAAAGTTTCTTCTTTGCATTAGCTTTTTGTTCACTAATAAATTAGACTATTTTCGTCGTTAACTTGACGCTCTTGCAATTGTTTGTTTACAT
>JACGTJ010007497.1:2337-15540 GCA_014858695.1 Chrysomya rufifacies | reverse complement strand
TCGGAGGTATCTTGATAAAACAGGTAACTAATTTGATATAAGCCTATTAAAATTGATCTTCATCGATCTATTTATTTGCTGGATCCATGTAACCCTAATGTCCCCCAAAAGTACTTTCTCAGAATAAGGCTTAAAGAACTTAAGAGACATTTTTAAAATCTTCCACATTACTCATAGCTTTAATACCAAAGTTCTACCAAAATTGCGACTTAAATACCTAAAACAGTTAAGTATGTCGGTATAATCACAATTTCGGATATAATTTTAGGAAATAGTTGATGAAATATAATACACTGTGGTGTAGGATCTTGTCGGTCGGTATCGACTATAACAATCTTATTGTTAATTAATAAATTAGTGCAACTCATAGGCAAAACTTCAAATAAGTAACTAGGATCTTTCCTTTCAGATTAATTATGCTTCAACATATATTTTGCTTCATATATTTTGAATTATGAATCGATTTTGCCCATTTTAGCTCATCCGGTACTACTCTATTGAGCATTTCAGAACGTATATAGAATTATACTACGACCCGGGTTATATGTTTTAAACAAAAATTTAAAAGCAATATTCTAGATCTGAAATTAAAAAATATAGTTTTTGTCTGGTTTTAAAGCAGGTCTAAAAGTTCCAACCTGATATCAATTAGTCTTCTCCAATGTCAAGCTCGCATATACTATGTATAGGTATAATTATTTTCTGATTTTACTTATAATTTCTCTTAAATCAACAAATCTTTAACGATCGTGAGTTAACAGTTAAATAACAACAATTAGGAATTTTCTATGGAATATAACGATCAAGTAAAATTCAAGTTTTAACTAAAAATACAGTTTAAGGAACTTGAATTAGATCTGAATTAAGAATGGTACTAAACTTGAATTAAACTGAATTAGAAATGGAACTAAACTAGAACTAAATTCAAACTGAACTAGATCTGAACTAAGTTATTCCAAATTGTAGCAAATCAGTTTTGGTAGTACCAATTGGTTTGAAAAATCTCAATTAAAAATTACAATTTTTTAATATTATTTCATTTTGTTTGTATTTCTAAATTCGTAAATTTTTGTTATATAAAGTTTTTAACTACTAAATTGTATTTGTATATGAAATGTCTCTATGTTTTAATAATCCAGCTTGTGTAATATCATTAAAAATTCTTGTAACTCTCTAATGAACTACATATCTATTTACTAACCAGGTAACTGTCATTCAAACTGTCATAAACCAATTTAAAATAAACACACAAAATACTCATCAATGTGTAAAATGAAGCGCCTGTTATAAAATATATATAGAAAAAACAAAATGCAACCAACATTTATGGCAACAAATTTAAACGAATGGACTCATAAATCATAATTACGGATGTTGAAAATGTACAACAAATGATCAATGAAATATAAAATTCAGCTAAACAACCAAACTAATTAGAATGAGAATACAACGATTTCATAAAATCAAACACTTTTGTAACCTCATTTTTATGGTATTTATGGAAAAAGGTAACACTTTCGTTAACCATTCTTTAGAAGTTTGTACTGCACCCCTTACAATATGCCCCGAACAACCTTAATTCCTACAGTCATTTACAAAATGATAGGCGTCTAAAAACCATAAATGAAAATATTTTGTAGAAATAAAAAGAAAATTCTTAACAAACTGAATGAAGAAAATATTTACCTGTTAATTTTCATATTTAGCACTTTTACTAGCAAAAGGGTTAAATCTTCAATTGTTTGTTACATTTTATTGTATGAATAATAAAAATTACGAATATCTAGACGATCGTTTTGTTTCGATTTCAATTGAAAAAAAGTAAAAGTGACAACAACAATTGTTGTCGCCTCCTAATGGTTTTAAAATGACTATTATTTCATAATAAATATTTTGTTATAGTGGGTTTGTTTGCCATTGAATAAAAATATTTTGGATTATTTACAGTGTTTCTTTTAAAATTTTACAATTTAGCGATGAATAATCTATAAAATATTTACTTTACAAACCAAACACTTATATATGAACTTCTTTTTAACTTAATATCTACAGATTTGATACATAATTATAATCCTCCTACAACTTTCTTCATAACATATGATAACGACAAAATGAAATTTATAATTAGTTACAAGGCCAGCAAAAAATTGTAGATAAGTTGAAGTATAGTTTTTTTGCATTAAAAGTGTTAGTTAGTAAGTTAGTGAGATAGTTAGTTCGTTAGGTAGTTAGTTATTAGTCCAATCCAATTATTACGATACAAATGTAAGTCTGCCAGAGAACATTCTGTTTAATTCCCCTATAAATCATCCAAACATTGTTTCTAAATGAGGCTTAAACCATAATAAAAACTTTGATAGTGATAATTACTAAATAGAGATACATAGCAAAAGCACAATAAAATGTAATACCTGCAAAAAGTTTTAAAGTGTATAAACAGAAGTGAGCGAAAATGAAAAGACTTATTGTGGTATTTTGAAAAAAAAAAAAAAACTTAAGTCGAGATATGACAAGACAATTTGAAGAATAGGTAATATTTAATTTGAATGAGGATATTAAAGACGCATCGGTTGTATTATTCTTATAAATAGTTCAATTCGCTAAATTTACACTAAAATTTAAAACAAAACTAAATTCTGTTTAACTTGGTTCACTCTTTGTAACCCAACATCAATTTTCTATTTGTACAAAATCTTACATGTTTACTGAAATATAGTTAGATATGAGAAATAATGAACAAATTCCATATTTATAAACATATATTATTAACTCATAATATAAAATAGTATCTAGATAGACTTAGAAATTTACCAGCACCTATGGGACCCAAGAAATGTCGGGGTCTTAAATGTTTTTTTTTTTTAACATGTTGTAAAAGGAATGGCAAATCCAAAATGAGAATTTTTGTAAAAAGTAAAAAAACACTAAAAATAAAAAAATATCAGCTCTGTTAAAAATTCGTAAAATTATTGATATGGCAGACTATCACTCGTTTCATACAATTATAGTGATAATGTTTATAAATATGTATTCAAAAGTTTAGATGTGTGTGCAAAAAAAAAACTGAATGTGATAGTAATTATAGACAATTCTAAAAAAATATTATAATTTTTTTGTAGGTAGATTTTTTTTATTCTTGGTTTCATTAATGTTAAGATAAAGCTCTCTCATATAAGTGACCTAATTTCAAAATAATTACTACTTTAAGTGATTAGGAAGATATTTAATAATAATAAATCATTGGTTGAATGGAAGCACTCAAAACTATTATCATATACAATATTTATTTAGGAAGAAATTTTAAAAGATTTATTATTTTTTAATCGTATATACATAAATCAATTAGAAATACCCTAAATTTTAAAATAATCTATTCAAATTTGTTATGATTAAAGCTAAAGCGATATCAATGTTTTTTTTTTAATTACATAGGACGTAATAATGTTGCGTTATCAACTAGTGGCTCCTTCGCAGTGAGAGATATATTTATTAATTTCTAAATCATGCATCCTTTTGTGAGATTAAAAGTCAAGTATTTCGATAACACTTGTAATGCATTATTTGTGCAATGTTTACTTTAATGAGAATAGTTCCAAAAATTTTATTCCAAGTAGTTCTCATATCAATCCACATTCGACATCATAGGCTTTTTTCCTGAAATTAAAACACTGTAAATGTGAAAGATGTCAGTAAGGAACCCTGCCAAATAGTAATCTTTAAATCTATAAAAACCATTTCTTCAATTTACCATCGCTTTTACTATTTAAAAATAATTATCTTTCTTCTATTTTTACAATTTCTCTCACACCATCGTAATTCTCTCACACCATCCGTGTACCAGACTTGTGCGAGACTTAAACTCGCTTCGTATCAGTAACTATATTCCCCACGAAACCACTATAATAACATTATTTTCTAAATTATATTCGTTCAAAATTTTCTGTTTAGGCTACTATAAGTTCCGCTATATGATCTGGATATATTCTACTTCCCAAGTGCCGTTGGAGATGTGAAGGGTCTTCTTATTTTCTGTCACAGTTTGGACAAAGCGATGACTAATAAATTACAAATAGAAACAAACACGATAATTAGATTTAGACTTTGCACCGTCTGACTTTTTTGGCCATAGATTATTAACTCAGAAGCCACTACATCGGAGGAAAGCTATCATATGTGCCATGCATCCATATAGGGGATTATATGTAAGACCATCTTCCAAACACACCCGGGAGTATTCTGCATAGGTACTTGGGACCTCTTCTCTTATTAGGCGTTATACAATGTAATGTAATTGGTCGCCATTGATTTTCTGTCATTAACGTGGATAAAAATGTCACTGTTTTAATCAGCAAAAAAATGGAACAATGCATTTTTTGAATTAAGCTCCAGTAAATGAGCTTGTTATCGCTCATAGGTATATAAGTTTCTAAACATACATATATTTATTCATGAAAAGCTTATTATTTCCTTCTTAAATAATCTGATGTTAGTGACCTATTACAAATTTTTTAAAACAAATTTTTAAATCAAACGATTATAAATTATGTTCAAGATTATTTTATTCTAATTAGATTTATAAAATTCTAATAAGGTTATTAGAATAACATTATTAAAGTCAGATAGTGAGTAACACTTAATGGATAATTTCTACAAATTTGATATTACTTTACTATAAATTTTTTTAATTATGTAAAAAACTATTTATTGTTTTCTTGATAACAATGTTATACAGTTTTCTTGTTTTTTGTTTTTTGTTCTCATTTTAATAACATAGTTAATTCTATCATGAGAACAAATTATATTATTCAAAATGTCTGTTTTATTGTTGTTTTATTGTTTAAATAAATTAATTAAATTTACTTGATTGCAATTATTATCAATTAAATCTTTGTGTATAATATTAATTTGTTTTTATAAGAGTAGAAAAAAAATTAAAAAAAAAAAACTCAACATTTTCAACAATAAGTCGTATTTTTGCTTAGAATGAAAATATTTTATTTGCAGATGCAACATTTTGCCGACAGATTTATGTTTCAATATTTGCAATTAATTTCGATGAGTAACATTTGATCAGCCATAATTGACAAAAGAATATTTTATCAATTTTAAAAAATGGAACAATAAGTCAAATGTCAGAAATTAGGTACATAAATTAATTGGAGGCAAATGCCAATGGTGACGTTTAAGATTTTTGAATAGAATGACATACAATACAACCTAATTGAAAACAGAAATAATTGAAATAATCTCCAAAAGAATTTGGTTTAAATATGGACAAAAAAAATCTAAATTATTTTGCAAAACTATAACAATGGCCATAGACGCAATTTTAAAGAAATACTGCAACTTTCGAGCCAATTGCAATACCTTAATGAAATTTAACATGACTTCATAAAAATGGCCAACTTGAATCATGTAGAATCAAAAACATGATAAATTGAAACATACATATGATGAAATAGTTTTATTATATGACTCCATTATTATTGTTATTGTTGATACACATAAATTATGTTTGCTCAGTTCTATTTTATTTATAGTTTAGTACTACATCAGTTCTAGTTGAGTTATAGTTCAATTCTAGTTCAGTTCTGGCTCAGCTCTAATTAATTTATCCACATATTGCACTGAAATAATAAATTTAAATTTTTTTTAATTTATTTATATTTAAAGTTACAAAAACAGAAATTTGTTCGTTTTAATATATTCTCATTTAAAAAAAATTTGTAAAAGAAATTCACCACTCTTCTAGTTATTTGTTATTTATTTACATTATGAAATGAGTATGTTAAACACGAACTAAAGTTACTCTAGACATAAACCACTTGTTGAATTAAATAAAAACATCGCACTTGTTGAAAATTTTGTTATCTAAGACACGAACAGCATTGCCAAATTAAAATATTCTATGTTTCTTATAAATCTAAGCAATTTGCTATATGCTGGTGCAAGAAAAGTTTAATAGAAATCTAACAAACCTTACAAAATTCAATGATTCATATCGTTCATATTGATATGATAAATCATTAAAGTAGAAGAAGAATATGTATTTTTTTCAGTTAATTTTATTTTATTTCATAAAAATATTAAGAGCAATAAGGAAGAGAAACCGATACCATTAATACATTCATCCGGTCCGAATTCCATAATCCAAACTCTATATTTTCCAGAGGAAAATATATGTAAGCAGAAGTGTGGCAGAAGATAACATGCCCGCACGATCTTAAAGAAAATTTATAGTTTTGAAGTTTTTAGCTTCCAGAAATCTAAAAATGCTTACAAATGATTTATCAAATCTTTTAAACTTCGGTTGGTTTTCAGTAACTGTAGATGAGTAGTTTCAGAAAATCCTTTTATGATTGTATATAAAAGTGACAGGAAGCTATATAATACTGAAATTAAAACATTTTAATTATGGACCAGATCAATTACAAATTGAAGGAACTAATTCAATCATTTGTCACCTAGTTAAAAAAGGACTTAATGATATTGAAATTAACTTAGAGTTATTGTGTCTTTCACATACAATGGAACAGCAGTAATGGGCAAACATGAGAATTAGATTTTGGCGTGATCTCAGTAATGCACCAATTATTGATAACGAAATAAATTAATTTTTGATTATAAGAATGTGACTGGGGATAATGATTACTGTTATAGCGGAAATTAATATAATGATAGATCATTATATAGAAATTAAAAGAAATTGTAATATCGAAACTTTTATAATTAACCGCACATGCATATTTTTCAAAATGTTTAATATTTATTCAAGAATTTTATGTAGTTAGACCATTATTTGAGAGGGTCATTTGTATAGAAGCTAGTCGAAACAATGAGTCGATTAAAAAACTCAGCACATATGTACGTTAAAATAAATATGAAAGTTATATATGTATTGAAATACCTTCAAAATTGCGAACTCACCATGATATATTTTATCTATCATATAGGGGGCAATTTTAATGATTCTTTTATGTTACAAACTTACAAGGCGGTTCAGGGTATATAATTTTGGAGTATAATTTTTGTATTATTTAGATCCATTGATAGAGAAATTCTTCAACACTGGAATTCTACCTGAGAAATTCATGAAGGGTGTTACAGTCAAGATTCCCAAGAAAGGAATCTTAACTGTTGTGAAATTGGAGAGATATAACTTTTCTTAGTATGGTCTACAAGAATATAGTACATATAATATGTGACTCTCTGACAAATCAACACCCGATTACCGTCCAGAACAATCTGGATTTCGTCACGTTATTAGTCTTAGGATTATAATGGAGTAATACGTTGAATGGCGAACGACTATATATTTTGTTTTCATTGATCTTGAGAAGGCTTTTGGCACTCTTCAAAATTTTTGTTATCCTCCTAAATATGCACAATGGTACAAAGTACATTGTAGGCACATATTATTAATATGTTATTTTATATGACAATGTGTTTGTAACCCACAGAAACATAGTGGGTTACAAACACATTGTCATATAAAATAACTGAGAGAACATTTGTTAGGTGGCTAGGTGCAATATTGAAACGATTTAAATGAACACAAGTTTATTATATTCAGAGTTGAATATTAATATCAAAAAATAGAACGATTGCAGTCAAAGCCTTGATCCTTGTACTAAAGCACTTACTAGTTTCAAAAATGAAAACAATAGTTTTAAATTTGCGTATAGTACATAAATTGAAAATATAGCCCATACTGAAGGACATTTAGTTATCTTTCAATATGATTCAGGCATTGTTTTCTTTATTATATAATAAATATAAAACTGTAATAGCATAGGACATATAAGTATTATGATTATTTCAAAATATCCACAAAATCAGAGTATTCGTTTTGAAATTTTGTTTGTTGTAGTAATTTCAATTTGATTTCGTGTTTCATTTACCAAAATTTTAACACTAAACTTTTTTTATTATATTACAAATAGATAACATTAAGTTGTTTAGATATTTTTCAATTAATTTTTAATATTTCATCAAATAATAAATAATTGAGTTAAGGCAAGTTTTTTAAGTCCTATGATATTATAGTACTATATTTCCAATTAATAATCTAGTAATTATATTAAACAAAATAAAGAAGGATGTGACTGAACTTGAGCCAACAGTGAAATCAGCCAGTCACCTTTTAATAATTTATATTTTCCTTTTTGTTCCGTTTGTCTTTTGGCCTTAGACAACAATGAAGTAATGTCCCACAAAAAACCTTTTAACAAAAAATGGTCATTGATACTTGTGTCTTTTAGAATTGTTTATTCATATTTCTAATTCAAGTATTAACTCGATAGTTCGTAAATCCACAAAATACTATTTACTAAAGATTGATTACAAATAAATAAAATTATTAATTTTTTTGTAATTTTATTATTGTACGAAATATTTTTGTAATATTTAAAATAAGATAATAAACGTGTAAATTTTATGGATTATCGAGTTTTTACTATATTTGCACATATGAAGTCTGTATGTCTATAGTTCTAGCAACTATTGTCTCATTGTCTTAAAGCTTGAGAATGCAAATATTTTTAAGAAAGTTTGTGTGCATTCTATTGTCTGATTTTATTCATTTATTTGTTTTTAAGTGAATACATTCACTTATCCCTCAATATGTAGTAACAAGTAGAGCTATCCGATCACACATACACACAATACATACATACATCTACTTGATATGTCATCTAAAGAAAAAGTTTACAACTATTTTGAACTAATTATAATACATTTAATACCCTACACCATTACAGGTTTATGTTTATTGTATAACAAAGAAAACAATGTCTGAATCAAATTCTGAGATAATTAGATGTCCTTTATTCGTAAGGACGTCTGGCTATATTTTAAATTATCAAATATTTTAAATAGAACTTATTTAAAATAAAATTTTTATTACCTTGTCATAACTGATTTTTATGCTTTAGCCTTCAGCGAAAATAATTCATTTTGATATCATTTAGTTATTTTGATTTGTTCTTCTAAGTTGTTTAAATCGATCCAGTAGTTGGTTAGTATGCAATACGCAAGATTGTAGGTTTATACTCCGAAAAGAAGTTTATTCTTATATGGTATAGAATATCATACAGTAGGACTTGAGCGACTTTGACACTCTTCTGACATTTGTTGTATAAAAGTTTCACTTTCGAATACCCCAAAGCTAAAAGCTCGATATCTTCTCAGCAGTCCAGAGTACCTAATTGTACCTCTACTTTTCAAATTCATGTACGTGTTCTATTTAATTGTGTAATTTGTTTTAAGATCAGTAGGTAATTGGCACAAAGTATCCGACTCTAGTGTTGGGTCCGCCATCAGGACCTCTATTAATGTTTTATAATAACAAACAACAGAGTGCTGATCAGGTTTGCTCGTTTTGCTAAAGGCCATTTCAAGTTAGCGCTAATACATGGATGTCTATATAAAATTACCAGAAGATACTTGATCTAAGATCGAAAGTATAAGTAGACTTGAGAAATACAACACATGAATCAATTCTGGCCATTCCCAACTGAATGGCAATGAGAAAGCTTTCGATAAATGAGAAGGAGTCATTTACTCCTTTTCGTAGATACATAAGACTGTTCGAGTCTTACTCATTCCTTCTCTAAACTTAAAACGAGTCCATTAAAGTTGCAATAGATATTGTAAAATATTCTCAACAACCCAAAAAAGCTGATATGTATATGCACTTTTTCTATACCAGAAAATATGTTACAAATATGATAAGTAATTTTAATTACCTAAATGTTATGAACAAGGGTAACGACAAGGTTACAAAACATTATAAATGCTTTTGTACTTAAAGTTTTCCTTTCTTATATTCAAGAATGGTTAGAAGAAGTATTTACTCGCAAATTAACTCTTTCAATGCGTTCAAGAATCGAATTGTTTGTGTTTATATACCACGCGAACATTTTCATTTGCGAATAGATATTTAAAAAGTAATTAATTTTTTCTATTTATATATAATATTTATCAAACTAAACTCGAAACAATTTCCAAATTTTTAGACAAAACAAAATTGCAAATGAGAATGTGCTTGACATGTATTAATGGTTTTTGAAAGTTTATTAAAAATAAAAGAATATGATAAGTGATACTATTAATCTGATTTTAGGCAATTAGAGAATGAATGCATGTAATGTACAAATTTTTAGAAAAATGTTAACTTGGTGTGTAAGTGTACATATATGTATGTGAGCTTTCAATGTGTGTGGTGGGTTGATGCCGACAGTATCGAATATCAAATAAAATGCATGACCAAACAAAAACCGATTATTGTACAAACATCAAAGTGACAAGTTATTTGTTTTGTTATGAACAATTGCAAAGTAAAATTATTTTTATGTGTGTAGGATTTATTAGATGCATGCATGGATGTATGTGTGTATGTACATTTGTTTTGTTACTTACATGTGAATCGACGTCAACTAATGTGCTTTTAATAGAAGAAGACACATTCTACGTTAATACTGTAAAATTATATTTCTAGATGATTTACTTTGTTTTGCTAACGGTGACAATTCATAAATGTATTGTTATACAAAACTACGTGCAACTAACATTGTTAATTACTTAATGCAATAACTGCAACAACTATATGTTGCTAATTAATTGATTGATTGAATGAATGAATGAATGACACACTTTAATTAAAACAATTAAAGTTGTTGATGCCCGCCCATTTTAAACTTATTGCCATGAGTGTCATAATAAACAATTTACTAATTGTTAACTATAGTTATCCGTAAAGTACAAGTACTTACATGTAAGATAATCATTCTTTTTATCTATGTAGCATGTGTGTATTATGTACATAAGTTTATTCATCTAGTTTTATTTTTGTCGGTTTCCTTTTATTTGCGTTACTTTTAATAAATGTTATCCAATATCGTCTGG
This sequence comes from Chrysomya rufifacies, assembly GCA_014858695.1. Taxonomy (NCBI): domain Eukaryota; kingdom Metazoa; phylum Arthropoda; class Insecta; order Diptera; family Calliphoridae; genus Chrysomya; species Chrysomya rufifacies. The sequence goes on along the minus strand of JACGTJ010007497.1, from coordinate 4,635 downwards.
CTTTTACTTTAGAAGGAAGTTGTTTTTTTCCTCTCTTTATTGTACATTTTTCTTGTTTTGCTGTTATTTTTCAACCAGTCAAGGAGATCAATTACCCATCACATACAGACTGTTTAATCCTTCTTAATATTTGTTTAATCCACCTCAAAAGCAAATGTTCTATACCTACAAACATATTATTTACCTAGTGTTAGATCAAGTATCTGTATCTATATGCCTACGTAAATTTAAATCTAATACACAGACAGTCATCTGTAAGTTTCAACAAAGTAAGTTAGATAAATAAGTTCAAAACAATACCGACCCATAGAGCTATTTAAACTAAAGAGGGTCTTATATTGCTAATCGTTCATAATGCAAATTAAAAATAAACTAAAACCAGAATAAACAACTAACGCAATTTGTAGATTTTGTAGAAGACATGATAATAGTTTCAGTAATTATCTACCATAAACGATTGAACAAAATAATATTTTAACAAGTTTAAAATAAATTTTATATATGTATATGTAACAAGTTTGACTACAGAGATATGAATGAGTTTATGAACTCGGCTTATGAAATCTTTTTATACTCCAATTTAATTGGTAATTTTAAGAGTAAATGCTGAAATTTCTGAAAGAAAAACCATCATTTCGGTAATGATGAACAAAAACATCTATAGAGATTTAGAGATACCACTAGCTAAAGATGAATATGAGAAATTTCGCTCAAAATATGCCCTAGAATTTACTCTTAAACTTCTACCCCATTTGGATTTCATTCCGGTGCCAAGTTTTTAACGGAATCATAAAATATATGAATTTATAGGTTATGGAATGGAACACTTCAAATAAAATTTATATTTGAGGTGTTCCATTTTGGAAACCTATGTAAGTCAAATTAACTTAAACTAATGGCTATGAAACAGATTTATTTCCACTTCATTATACCCAACCCCATAATTTGTGGAGAGGGTATAGTTATATCCTACACTGCAATAGGTGGACAGGGTATTGTTATATCCCCTCATTACCTAAGATGGAAAGCGTACAATGCTTATGTCCATATGTTTATAACTTAGAAAAATAATTGGCGGAACATCACCTTAAAATCCTTTCATGAGTCAATTAAGCGACATTCGTCTGTCTATACGAAAGGTTTTAAGCTGATATATCAGTAAAATATGTGCATAATTAAAGGAAATTTAAACTACGAATGTGTTTTATACCGATTTATTACTTCTTACAACCGGATTGAGATTTTCGTCGAAATATGTGTACTTTAATAAAAAATTAATAAAAGCTCAAAATTTGATCATCATAGCAGCTTTTTCTGTCATTTTCTAAACCATTGACTACGAAACATCTAGCTAGTATCACAAAAGGCATTTCCGTTTTCTAATTCTCCCTATCTTCCCGATTAGAAAAAGCCACTAAAAGACTCGATGTAGCAATAGTTTCATTGATTACTAGTTGATATCGTCGAATAAAGTTCTCATTTGCCACCAAAAATACTATAGGGTATAACAACAGATGTCTTTACTTAAAAATTTGAATATACAAAAAGTTTTTAAATCTTTATTTTAACAATCTTAAATTGGAATTAGATCAAACATCTCTGTTAACTATAAAGTAATGTAGGATATCATAGCACTCTAACTTGTTCAGCATAACTTTTATGTAAAATCTAAAGCTAATCATTAAATTTATCATGAGTAATGAAACAAAAACAAGTTAAAACACTATTCGGCTTTGCCGAAGTTGGTTAATAAGTATTTTCTGTTTCTCTACACACTTCATCAGCATTCACGGCTTCACAAATCCATAATAAAGATTTGAGGTTTGGCGGTGTGTTTGTTTGTATGGCTTTAATTAGTTGAACAAAAACAACTTTTATTTAGAATTTAAAAGAAATACTTCTGAAGCCCTTATAATAGATAGAAGCAATGAAGTCTCTATATTCAAAACAAAGATTTAGTATAATTTATTACTCTACTCTATGAGAAAAAATTCATATTATCGATTTGAAATAATTAAAAACAACAGTATCTAGGCCATTTATGAATGGATTCTACAGAATTCACTAGCAGAATTTTAGACATCTTTAGGAATTATTTCATATAAAACAAGAAAGATTATATTCGACTTGGTCGAATCTTTGATACCCACCATCAAAAGAGATTAAATAAAATCAATTCTGAAGTGGGCGGAATGTGGGCAGGCCACGCCCATTTATCCATTTGGGCATACAAATGTGGTATTCATGTTATGATATAACAAAGAAGTTCCATATTTTTCAATTTGGGCTTATATGGGA
>JACGTJ010007495.1:0-13892 GCA_014858695.1 Chrysomya rufifacies | reverse complement strand
CCCACATTTTGTCCACCTCAGCATGTATTTCATTTAACCTCTTTTGATGGTGGGTATCAAAGATTCGACCAAGTCGAATATAATCTTTCTTGTTTTGATTGAAAATCTATTTAAAAATTCCTTTTATGTCCTTTTGTTTAAAAATTAATATTTTTTGTTATTATTTCAACTATTTAAATAAAAATTTAAACAATTTTTTTCACAAAAATCAACCACATGTGTAAATATTTGCAAACAATTTAAGTTAATTTTTATTGTTTTCATAAACACAATCGCTTCTTTTTTTTTGCTAACAGAATCATTAATCCTTATAAAAAATAAATTTTCCAATATAAACTCAAACATTCATACGAATGAATGTTGACAAATTTTCATAAAATGTAAAAAAAAAAAACAAAACACACACAAACAGCAGTTTAATAGCCGGATATATTTTAAATACATATTGTAAATGTTGTTGCTTCTATAGCTACTGATGTTATTGCCGATATCTGTGGCTCTTTTGGCATTTACTTTGAAAGGTGTACTTTTTCACCAACTGATAAAAATTTCCAACAATATTTTTTTAAAATATTTTTATTTATATATTTTTTTGCCAATTTTGATTTACAACTGAACTCCATACAAATCATTTAAACTAATATGTTCAATTTGTTTGGTTGTTGTCGTTTTTATTTATTTATTTATATTTTTACATGTCCGATCATGAATTGATTAATGGTTGCAATTTTTAAATCGTTTTTAAATACAGACAAAAAATATTATGCCTTACACAGAGAGTTGCAGCAGTAGCAGTAATAATAAACATTGAAAATATAAAAAATAAACAAGAAAAGGGTTTTAGTCGATTGAGCCCGAATATATGTAACGCTACACAATTGCAGGATAGTTGAAGTTGTGTGCCGATTATGACCAATTTCCATGGGTCTATTGTCTTTTTATGAAAATAATGTGATTCTTTGTAAATTTTGTTATTTTGTCCGTCAACTTAAGTGGTTAATATCCCATTCCGGGAGAGCCTTTGTTGGGGCGGCCAATTACCACATTTAAGGTCTACAAAAATGTTACGCATATGAAATTTTATTAAATGTTCATACATATTTTACATAACTCACCTATGTGCTTATAACTTTATTCCATAGGACTCAATTTTATAGAGGGAATTTTTTTCACATTAATCTAATTTGTTTTTGAGCGGCCGGTGTTGTTGCATTTATTTGAGGGTGAGTGAAATTCGATCACTCTTCGATCTTTGATCACCAAATTTATTTCGTTAGACAAGCAAACCATTCAGCCAGCCACATGGACGGACAGACATCATTAGTTCAACTAAGAAAACGATTGTGGATCAAACTTGAAGGTTGCATTTATAGGGGGGTGTGAGTGAAATAATGTTCCATCCTCGCCATTTTCTATAGCGATCACCCTCATGGTAAAATAAAACGTTAACTTCAAAAATTCGACCTGTTCTTAGATCACCAAATTTATTTGGACAAACAGACAAGTAAACTATTCAGCCACCCAGATGGACGGACAGACATCATTAGATCAACTAAGAAAGCGATTCTGGATTGAACATGAAGATTGCATTTATATGGGGGTGTGAGTGAAATAAAGTTCAATCCTAGCCATTTTCTATAGCGATCATACTCATGGCAAAATAAAACGATAACTTCAAAAATTCGACCTGTTCTTAGATCACCAAATTTATTTGGACAAACAGACATGCAAACCATTTAGCCACACAGATGGACGGACAGACATAATTAAATCAACTGCAAGAAATTGTGGATCGAACTTGTGTCTTTTCTAAGTGTTCCAAAGTTTTGAACAAATCCATTGTACTCACGCAATTTACTTTTTTGAAATAAAAGAAGTACTTCTAAAGTTAAAAAGAGCATTTAAATAGAAATAATAATATATCACAGGAAATCTTACAACTTAATCGCTAGTTTAAGACATTCTCTGTACAGAAAGAAATCTATTTCTAGCTCGAGATCTTTTTTACATAAGGACACATTTTGACACACTGAAAATTGTAGCAAAAGTCCATTACGACATCTGTTTGATCAGAGAGAAAGCTAATACAAATTTCTGTTATATAAATTGAACTAACTTTACTCAATACATATGTAGCTTCTAAAAGCATTACAAAATTAATAGCTGCAATAAAATTATTTAAGCAACAAAAAAAAAAAAAAACAATAACAAAATAAACGCATAAAAACCTCATGACAAATGCGAAATAATACGCATACAAACATAAAACAAATACAACGAAATAAAAATTCTAACAAAACAACAAGAAAATCAGGAAACTAAATTGGGATAAACACTACGGAAGGGTAATAAAATAAAAAAGTACGAAATGGAAATAGCTGCCAGTGAAAGGAAAAAAGAAATTATGCCATAAATGCAAAACGCAATACTCAACATAAATTGTATTTTCCGTTACAAAACAAGAGAATTACGAAAACAAACAAAAAAAAAAATTGAGAAAAATAATATGAGAGACTATAAAAATATGCCGGGACTTTTTCAAGTGTGTCGACTGACTGTTATGTGTGTGTGTGTGTAAATGTTTAAATACATAAATGAATATGTATGAGTGTTTTATGTTTGTATAAGCTTTGAATTGGCTAGATTTTTGTTTTCTCGTTTTGTTTCTTTTATTTGTTAACAAACATTTGGCTATAGTGTAGATTTTATTACACATAAATTCAATTGGAAAAACCTGTGGTTCATATAAGTTCTACCACAACAAAGTCTAACATCAGCAGCCCGAAAAAAAAAGTACGTACAAAAACAGCAGCATGTTGTCGCTTAAACTACAACATATTTTCATTCACATGTATATTACATAGAGAAATATATTCAATAAATAGCAGAAAAATTTTTGCCGCAACAAAAGCATCATAATCGTATGATACGTATGTAAACAGAAGTAAACTTTTTGTACAGAAGAGACCTTAAAAATAGCATTAATTTGAAGCTAATTAAGATTTTCTCTACGTAGAGTAAATTCTGTCAGCTCAGCGTTCTCTGTAGACAGAGTAAATTCTAATGCCAACTCATGATTTTCTCTAAACATTTGAAAGTCTAGCGTTAGCTTAATATTTTCTCTATTCAAAATATCTCGAATGTCAGCTCAAAATTGTCTCTGAACAAGGGGAAGTTGAACGAAAGATTATCTTTAGACAAAGAATATTCAAACGATAGCTTAAGATTAACCCTATACCGACAAAATTCTAAACGCAGTTCAAGATTTTCTCCATACACAGACAAATCTAATACCTGTTCAAGATTTTCTCTACGAAAGTCTTTCTAACACACGAAAGATTATCTTGATACCGACTTCAAACGTTACAGACAAAATTATCTTATGAGCTCAATATTTTCTCTATACAAAGAAAAGTCTAAAGCTAACATAGAGTTTTTTCTGTATATAGAAAAAATCTTACTCCAGCTTAAAATTTGTTCCAAGCAGATAAAATTTTAATGCAAGCACAACATGTTTCCTGTATGTGGAGAATAGTCTTAAGGTAGCATAAGATTTTCCTTATAGAGAGAAAGTAGAGTCTAAAGCAGCAAAAGATTTTCTTTACACAGAAAAATCGAAAGTCAGTTAAAGATTTTCTCTATATAAAAAAAGTGTAATTCAAACTCTAGGTTTTCGTTATACAGAGAAAAGTCTAACTTAAGATTTTGTTTCAAATAGGAAAAGGGTAAAGCTACATCAAGATTTTCTCCTTACAGAGAAAAGTACCATCTTACGATTTCTTCTATACAGAGAATAGACTGATTTGCTCTATTATAGAGAAAAGTTTAATACCAGCATCAGCTTTATGCTATTTAAACTTCCTTCAATGTAGTTTTTATTGTTCTCCATAAAAGTATGTTTATAAGTGTTTTCCTTTACCAATGGCACATGGTATTCAAATTTCTATACCAATATTTTTTTTTTGTTTTTTTGTTCCTTACTAACATAAATAGTCCTACTACTCCCTCATATAAACATAAAAACTATAACAATTCATATTTCTTTCAAAGGTTTGTTGAATTGTCTATTTGTTGATATGCAAAATTTAAGACCAGGTGTTTTATACTAAAGTTTTCCTAAAAAAATTATTGTGACTAACTAAATATCCCAATTTTGAGTTGGGATATATTTGTTTGTATGTCTGACGGTTTGCAACATTTCAACAGGGACTAATAGTAAACCGTATTTCAGTGTAAAGTTTATTTGAATTTGAATATTGTTTTTTAACAATAGTTATTATTTTTTACCTTTTTATTTGTTTTTTCTTACAAAGTTTATCCCTTTTTTGTATTAAGTTCTTAAAAAAAAAATGAAAAAAACATGTTATTTTCAAAAGAGATTGAGGGAAATAATACAAATAAAAGAAGGTTTAAATTTTGTTTTTTTTTTCTGCTAAATTGAAAAACATTTATACATTTTGTTGCAAAGGTTTTCGTTTTATTGTTATTTTTGCAACAATGTTTATGCTACATTTGTTAAAAGGTAATACATGGTAGATATATGAGACAAGTACAAAATTTTTATAAAATTTTGGAATTGTTTTAATGTTCAAAATATTTTGAAAGAAAAATATTGTTTAATTATTTGGGAAATGAAAATTTAATTCAAAATACAAATTATATTTCAGTTGAACTTATAAACTTTTCACTTGATATCAAAAGTTTAATTTTTAAACTTGTTATCTGTTGATTGAACTTAGACACATCAAAATGGATCCGTTTCCTTAATTTTTTTTTGTGTTTTGTGACTCTTAAACTGATCCTATGGGGAAATTAACTATTGTATTCGAACAGTTGAATATACACCAATTTCACGATAATTGGGATAATTGATTGTATCTATGGATCAAAAATCCTCAATACAGTAGCGTGTCTTCTTACCATGATTTAGTTAAATAGCATTTACTTTTAAAAAATCTAAGAAATATTTTCTATAAATGGAAAATTTAAGAAAATTTTTCTATGAAGAGAAAATTAAAGACAAATTTTCAAAAAGAAAATTTGAGGAAAATTTTCAAAAAGAAAATTTAAGGAAAATTTTCAAAAAGAAAATTTAAGGAAAATAAAAAAAACAACTTTTCTACAAAATCTAAGATTAAAAAAAATTCTATCAACAAAAAATTTGTGAAAATTTTTTCTAAAAAAAATGTTTCAAAAATAAATGTAAGTTTAAGAAAAATTTTCTATATTCATATAAAAGGAAATTTTTTAAAATGTTTTCTATAAAAATAAATTTTTTGAGAAATTTTCTATAAAAGGAAATTTTTGAAAAAATTTTGTACAAAAGAAATTTTCTGTGAAAGAAAATTTTTTAAAAATTTTTCTATAAAAGGAATTTTATTTGAAAAATTTGCTATAAAAGGAAATTTTTGCCATAAAATATCTTTAAAAGAAATTTTAAAAAATTTCTTTAAAAGAAATTTTAATGAAAAATTTTCTATAAAAGCAAATTTTTTAAAAAATTTTCTATAAAAGCAAATTTATTAAACATTTTTCTATGAAAGGGAAATTTTTTGAATAATTTTCTATAAACGGAAATTTTTGGAAAAAATTTCTCTAAAAGGATTTTTTTTCGAAAATTTTTCTATAAAAGGAAATTTTCTATAAAAGCAGATTTATTAAAAATTTTTCTATGAAAGGGAAATTTTTTGAATAATTTTCTATAAACGGAAATTTTTGGAAAAAATTTCTCTAAAAGGATTTTTTTTTCGAAAATTTTTCTATAAAAGGAAATTTTTTGAAAAAATTTCTTTAAAAAGAAATTTTTTTGAAAAAAAATTCTTTAAAAGGAAATTTTTTGAAAAATTTTTTTATAAAACGAAATTTTTGGGAAAAATTTTCTATAAAAGGAAATTTTTTGAAAATTCTTTTATAAAACGAAATTTTTGGAAAAATATTTTCTATGAAAATATAAAAATGAATTTCTCATAAAAAAATTTATTAAAAGAAAATTTTCAATAAATTTTTCTAAACAAAAACAAATAAATTTTTTAACCCCAAATTTTTTATAAAAAACATCTATAGAAAGATTAAAAAAAAAAAAAAATTCCTCAAAAAATTATAAGAAAAATATTTTTAGAAGAGCACAAAGAAATTATTTAAAATTTCTTATAAGATTTTTTTCTTTTGACATAAAATCTTACTTTACATATTTCCAAATACAAGTTTTACTAAAAATTTGTTTTTGAAAAGAAAATTTCAACAAAAAATAAGGAAATAATGGGTCTACCATTATCTGCTATTTGTTTTACATGCGAAACTAAACTGTTGTTCTATTATATGCAACGAAAAAAATATATTCATATGATTTCAATATAAAAAAACTTTTATACAAAAAGTACAATTTTAATTATTTAAAAAATTCATGTTGCAATTTTTTTTCTGTTTATTTGTGGCTTGATTTGAAAAGAGTTTAACAACAATTGTTCATGGCAATCCGGGCAGTTTAACAAATAAAAATTGCAACACAAAAAATTTACAGTCAAGAAAAATTATAAAAAAAACGAATGTCAATCATTAAATCTGGTACAAAAATTTAGAACAAATTTAATGTTAAAAAGTTAAAATTATTAGCATATAAATGAAGATTGTGAATTAGAAATTTAGAAAAAATTCTAGCTATGAAGCAAATATATTAAAGGTTTTTTTTTTGCATTTTCTCTAACAAAGCCCACTGTATTTAACGTTGCATTTTTTATTTTGGTAATATTTATTGTTAAACTTTATTTATGCTTCAATGTGACACTCCAATATGAAAACTATAAAATCAATTGTATATTTTCAGTTTTAAATTGCATGATTTTATCTTGAAATAAAGCAAAAACGATACAATTAAGAATGTTATTATTAGACCTGGCCGAATCTTTAATACCCACCATCTACACACATTTGGGGTATTAAATATTTTTTTATGGATGTACGGAAAAGTGGGCGGAACAAGCCTTATTTTTGCCAAGTTTTTTCCTACTAACTAAATAACGATACATCGATAATTTCATCGTTTACCTCCATTCATTTCACATTTGTGGCATATTATATTACAAAATACACCAAAATCACGGATTTTTGGGGATAGGCGGGTTAACGCCCATTTTTTCAATATGCTTCCTACTATCTAACAGAAAATTTGAAATTTCATCTTTATACGTTCTTCCCTTTCATATTTAAGGCGAAAAATGTCTTAAAAGGACGAAAAAATATCTGTTTACGTTTATCCGTTTCATATTTATGACATATTATGTACTAAAATGCTCCAAATTAATAGATTTTTATGAGATTCCATAACTTCCTTCCAAACAAACCTTAAATAAGTGAATAGTTTGTGCCAAATTTTGTCTTCCTAGCATATCGCGTGCGATCTCTATTTCAACAGACGGACAGACGAACATCGCTAGAGTGACTTAAAATCTTACCAGGACCAAGAATATATACACATATTAGGATCTTAAACAAATATATTAACATGTTACAAACGAAATGACATACTCAATATACGCCCCATCAATTTTTTGATGGTGGGTATAAAAAAGTCATATAAAAGTGCTACTAAACCCGGCACATTGGTATGCTTACATATGTAACATATAAATCTAAAAAGTGTATGTTTTTGTGTAGTTCAACAATGCCAAAAAAAAAGAACTTATAAAACAAAAAGGCACAGCCAAAACTTTTAATTCAATATTTTAAACTTATTTATGTATAACTAAATATTGTTAAAATTAATTTTATCTAGATTACTAATACAAAAAAAAGTTGGTAAAATGCTAGTAGGAAATTTTCAAATACATAAATGTAATAGCAGAATTGTTAAACCATTTTATATATTAATTTTAAAAAGTTTGTGATTTCACTTGATCATATTCATGATTGCAATAGATCATGTATGTTTTCCCATTTTTTACGTTTATGATCATATTTTACTAAGTTATTATGAAAAATACCTTTGTTCTATTCTAATCTTATTTAATTATGATCCAATAAAATTCTAATTGGATCATAAACATGTTCAAATGTGACTTTTGATATTTTTTTGATTATGTATAATCACACCTATGATTCCTAATGATCATATTTAGAATCCCATTTTGTTATGTTTATCATATCATTTTATCATATTGTGATCCCATTTGATTATATGATTATCATGTTTATTGTACTCTAAAGTTACTTCCTTTTGTTATGATCAAATTATATTCTAGTAGAATCACAAGCATGATTAAAACAGATCAGACTATAAATAAGTAAAAAATATGATAAATTTGAATCCTTAAAATAATTATTATGCTGTTTATATGAAGGAGTATTTTATTTGTTACTAGTTATTACCGAAAGCCTAAATTCCAATTATTAAATGAATCTATTTCAATATGATCTGCACAATCATGTTTTTTGTCTGCCTGCAAATAATTATAAGTTTCTCTAGTAAAAGTTTTTAGAAACTTTGCAATTGGTTATTATTCTGTCATTTATTTTCAAATCGAAATATTCATAGATACCTTGTAAGGCATTCAATTTTGTTGCCTAATTTTAATGTATTTGTTAATTGAGAAAAAAATTGTTTTCTCTTTTTGGCCTAATAAGATTTTTTAGCCAGCAAAACGAAAAAAGAACTTTATTAGGTTTTTTTTTGCGATAGTTTTTTTATAGAAAAGCAATATTTTATTGCAATTAAAAAGCAAAATTTAATTCTATGAAATGTTATTAAACAATAACAAAAATTTAGGTCAAATTTTAATAATTGTTTCAATTAAATTTGAAGTCATGCATGAGAAATTTATGCTTACAAAGCATGTGGATTTTACAGGTTTAAATAAAAAATAAAATACTAGACATTTAAAGGCAAGTAAAAGAATATGAACTCCTTACTAATTCCAATATTACAAAAATATGTTCACCATAAATAATTTAATCTACTTTCGATTGATTGAACATTGGAGAAGTGAGAGTGTTTTAGTCGGCCAAGCCCGACTCTATGATACCCTACACCACATAAGGACAGAATATTATTATGTAAAGTATTGCATCAATTTAAGTGAAATACATGAGTTGAGTTATATTTAAGTGTTATACATACGCTCTAAAAGGACCGATTGCAATGAAAATGGGAAATTTTTTTTTGATCTTTAGATAAGATGTGTACACCAAATAATTATAAAAATATAAAATAATTTATATGCTTTTTTAAAGGAGTTAAAGGCATTATTTCCCTTTCAGAAATAACATTTATGTGGGTGCAATGAAAAATTACATTTGTTTGGGTGCAGTGAAAAATTACCGATTATGACCAACTTTAAAATGCTTTGTTCTTGGTAGGGGGGGAGGTTGGTTGGCTAAAGTTATCTGTGCAAATTTTTGTAAGATATCTATAAAATGGCATTTTCTCGCACATATTTTGGCATTTTACACGTAAAACCTTTATTCTGGAAGAACTTTTGTGAAAAATTTTCTAATTTTTTTTCTTTTTTCTAAAGAATTTTTTTTTTTTTATTTTGAATGAAAAGAACATTTTTTCAAACAGTTCCTAGAGAATAAAATTTTTTCTTTAGAAACATATAAAAATTTTTAAAAAATTCTTTACTTTTCCGCAAAAAAAAGTTAGCGCACAAAGTTTTGAATAAAAGGAGAAAAAAAAAACTTTAAAAAATGTTTTATATAAAGAAGATTTTCAGAATTTTTTTTCTTTTTTGACAAAAAGAAAAAAAAACAACATTTTCTATCAAGAAACCATTTTCTATAACAGAAAATTATTTCTAAAAAATCTTCTTTGGCACATTTTTGGAAAATTTGTGGTAAGTAACCTTTTCAAAATAATTAACATCTCCCATTTTTCATTACAAACACCATACGTATGATTAATATTTATTATCACACTATAAACAATAACAATTATACGGCTCACCTACTTCGTCTCCATTAATATTACAACAATACATGAAAAACCACTTTTGCCTTATTTATACCCGAAACTAATTAATTTCTTAATTAACTCCTCTACACATCTGTTGACACCGAAAATCTTGTGGTTTTCATCAATATACTTTACACTCCCTTCCTCTTTACCTTTTAACACCAAAGGATATTGATTAATTTTATTAAACGTGTCAAGAATTTATAGAAAGATTTTGTTTTTTGTTTGGAAAATACTTAAAGTTTTTGATTGATAAAAATACGATAATTTTTTTTTACAACTTTTTCAATTAATATTAAAAGTAAGAAAGAAAAAAAAATCAATAAAATACCCTTATATATATATTCATATCAAACAACAACAAATTATTGTACTCAAAGGCAAAAGTAAAAGTAAAGTAATAACATAAACAACATTTAAAGATTCTTATTTATTAAAAAACATCAAGTATCCCAAAGGAAACGGGAAGTCATTAAATTTTATTGGCATTTCATGTGTGAGAGGAGAGGAAAGAAAATATGTTTCCTTATTCCTAAAGAATATTTATGAAAATCTTTGGCTCTGTACAAATGTTTGTTTGATTGTATGTGTGTGTGTGTTATTTATTGGCTTTGTATATTCATATGTATAAGTATTTAACTGGAGCGTAGTTTTATATGCAATATTATGAGTACGCGTGTATGCTTGTATTACGATACCTTTAAGTACTCACATTAAGTAATGTTGAAGTTTAAGTCATATTATAGATATGTCTGTATGTACAAATATTTGTAAATATGTTCTCATACATGATCGTAAATTTTTCCCTAAATACCACTTAAGTGCGTTATGTCAAAAAGTGGTCAGTAGGAAATTAAATTTTACAAAATTTAAAGTTCAATAAAAAAGGAAATTTTTACATAAAAAATTTTAAAATTTTTAGTGTTTAACTTTCTACGAATACAAAATTCTTGAACATTTTTCTATAAACAGAAAATTCTTGAGAAATTTACTTTAAACAGAAAATTCTCAAGAAAATTTTATAAAAATGAATTTCCCACAAAGCGAAAATTTTTGAAAAATTTCCCATAAAAGAAAAAAAATTTAAAAATTTCTCTATAAAAAGAAAATTTTTAAAAAATGTCCCTATAAAATTTTTTTGAAAAAATTTCATATAAAAGTAAAATCTTTGAAAAATTTATAAAAGAAAAATTTTTGAAAAACTTTCTTTAAAAAAAATTGTTGAAAAACTTCCTATAAAAAGAAAATTTTTAAAAAATTTCCTATAAAAAGAAAAATTTTGAAAATTTTCCTATAAAAATGTTTTTTTTTTTTTGAAAAATTATCTATAAAATGAAAATCTGTGAAAAATTTCCTATAAAAAGAAAATTTTTGAAAAATTTCTTATAGAAAGAAAATTTTTAAAAAATTTCCTATAAAAAGAAAATTTTTGTATAAAAATCCATGAACAGAAAATTTGTAAAAAATTTCCTATAGAATGAGAAAAAATACTTTAAACAGAAAATTCTCAAGAAAATTAAAAAAAAAAAAAAGAATTTCCCACAAAGCGAAAATTTTTGAAAAATTTCCTATAAAAGAAATATTTTTGAAAAATTTCCCTATAAAAAGAAAATTTTTGAAAAATTTCCTACAAAAGAAAAATCTTTGAAAAATTTTCTATAAAAGAAAAATTTCCTATAAAAAGAAAATTTTTAAAAAATTTCCTATAAAAAGAAAATTTTTAAAAAATTTCCTATAAAAAGAAAATTTTTAAAAAATTTCCTATAAAAAGAAAATTTTTAAAAATTTCCTATAAAAAGAAAATTTTGAAAAATTTCCTATAAAAAGAAAATTTTTGAAAAATTTCCTATAAAAAGAAAATTTTTGAACAATTTCCTATAAAAACAAAAACTTTGAAAAATGTCCTATAGAAAGAATATTTTTGAAAACTTTTCTATAAAAATCCATGAACAGAAAATTTGTAAAAAATTTTAAAAATTTCGTTACTTTGAAAAATTTAGTTAATAAAGAGGTTTTTTGTGTTTTTAATTTCCTATTGCCGTTTTTTGTCTCTTTTGTACATTACAAATATGAAAGTCAAACAATCACTTTTAGCAAAACTCCTTAAGGAGCTTATTTACTCGTTCATATCTTTTTACTAAACATTGATTTTATTTAACTTCCGTTTATGCTGCTGCGGCTGCTACATATAAATCACACATATACACATAAATACTCATATAACTAATATAATGTCCTTCTCTATAACAACCATTTTTAGTTATTTAAAGGATATTTTTTATAAGGAAATGTCTGCCATCATTTATAAAAGTAAATACTTATTGACAGTGGACGTTTGTACAAAAAAAAAAACTTTTTCTATATATGTATTTCACTCTCTTTTCTATATTTCTTATAAGATTTTCATGGATACAAAAAAAAAAGAAAAAGTACAAAATAATAAAATAAATATAAATAATAAATTCTTTAGAAATTCGTATTTTTTTCCATCATTCTAAAGAAATTTTTGTTGGTGAAGTAATTCTTTTCAAATTTATTTTTATTTGATTCTTGTATAAAAATTTTTCTCAAATATAAACTTTATAACAATTGTTGCTGTTGTTGTTAATGTAGGCTACCAAATATTGTTGTAATTTTTCAACAAACATATAGAATTTTTATGAAGAACTAAGTAAGAAAGTCTGTGTATGAGTGTTAGTAGGAAATGGGAGGTTTATACTCTAATTGTTGTAATACTCTTTTATGGCATCCCTCTCCATTTCTTTTTTTGCTGATAATATCTTTAGCAATAACAGTTTTTTTCTTACTCTTATATATTCCTTATTACTTTGGCTTTAGTAGGTTTGTTTATATTTTGTTTGTTAGTGTTGTCGTTGTTAATAATATGAGTACCATGCTGTTTGTTGTTATTGCTTGATATTGGTTGGGGTTTTTTGTTAGACAAATTTGTTGTTGTACAAGTATTAGCCATAAGTAAAGTCATAACAATTAATTTGCTGCCCCAAACACTTGTTACAATAGTTGTTATTGTTTTTCTTTTTTTTGTGTTTGTGATTGTTGTCCTTCTACATTGATTCAAGGATATTACAGAGTGGACGTTATAAATGTAGAGAGTTAAGTAGGCTATTTATTGAAATCATGAGCCAAAAAGAGAAACAAGTAATTTCGAAAATTTTAAGTATTCTTTGTTAAAGTATGTATGTCAAACTAATTTATTCAATTGTTTAGTAACGAACAAAAAAGTAAAGAAAAAATATTTTTACAACAATTTACAGATGATGTCATAAATTGTTAAAATAGTTGGGAAATGTTGACAAAATCAATGAACTTTAAAGGTTTTATATCGTTGTTCTTTACATGTATAAGGTCAAATGTTATTTACTGTAAACTCATGATTATCTCAATTGTTTGCATAATTTAAAATTTAATGTTCTAAGAAATTGACAATATTGAAACATGAATTCCTGGAAAGACTGGTTCATAATGTTATTATACAGCTGATTTTGGGCAAATACATGTTCTAAAGATCAATTGAACATATAAATTGTAATTGGCGGATTTTCTTTCGATTCTATCTTATCGAAAAATCATAAAATTTGACAAATTAACCAAATTTAAACACTTACAAGTTCATTACTTGAGGACTAATTATCATGATCTAAAATTTCTTTGATATTTGAGAACTACTCATGAAGATATACAAAAGAGTTATGTGTACTAAAATTTCATGAATTATATACACTTTTAAGAGAGTTATAGGCATTATTTCCTATTCCAGAAGGACATTTTTATGGTTGCTTTGAGAAGTAATAGTTCATAACCAGGTTATAAAGGTCTCATTCTCTGTGGCAAATTTGAAAGCATTAGCTACAATATCGTTAAATCAACTTAGAAAGTGATTCTAAACTGAACCATGTACTTACGGTTGGGTACTTGGGTTGTTTTT
>JACGTJ010007480.1:31867-42651 GCA_014858695.1 Chrysomya rufifacies | reverse complement strand
GAAGCCCTTTTTCCATTTAAACGTATATTTACTAAGATACAGATAATTTAAGACTAGTGATCACAAATCGAAGCCCTTTTTCCATTTAAAGGCATATTTACTGAGATACAGACAATTTAAGATTTTTCATCAAAATATCGATTTTTTGATATGGAAAACTAGGGATCACAAATCGAAGCCTTTTTCCATTTAAACGCATATTTACTGAGATACAGACAATTTAAGATTTTTCATCAAAATATCGATTTTTTGATATGAAAAACTAGGGATCACAAATCGAAGCCCTTTTTCCATTTAAACGCATGTTTACTGAGATACAGACAATTTAAGATTTTATTATAGATTTTTTATATTAAAATTAACAATCGCAAATCGAAGCCCTTTTGCGCTATAAATGGACATTTACCGAGATACAGACTAGTTTTGTTTGACACTAAGAAAAAATATGTTATTCCAAAATTTGTGAAACAAATTAATAAATAATTTATGTCTTCATTAGTTTTTCAAGAAAAAAATATAATATTGCACATTTTTGGTTACCCTGGTGGTTTCACTGTTATTGAAATAAATACTATGTGGTTATCAATGTAGTTAAGGTTCCTTTAAAAATGAAAATTATTGTATGAATTTTACGGTGTTATTCGCTTTTTGTATAAATAAAATATACCAACATATTCAGTGCATATTATTGGTAGCCCTGATTAAAAGTATATTAACATTAACTCTTGATTGTATACACATATAATCAAACAGGCATTATATATGTTAACCACGTAAAGCCGGCATAACAATGACGTGATAGTTAATTGTATTAATTTGCATCTCCTATGTACAATGTACATACATAAATTTAATTTGTACATAAATATTAAAGGTTAACACATTTTAATTTCTTTTTATTTAATTTTTATATTCTAAAATGAAAGTAATCATTTTCATCACTTGCCAAAGTCTTCAAAGACAGAAAAGAAAAATGTTAACTATATTAGGAACATAAATAACCAAAACATTCCGTTCATGCCAAAATTAGCTACACAAATGCCGATATCAAAAATTAATTCATTTGTATTCAAAACGTTATTTGTTTTTTTTTTATATGGACGTTATTTTCGTATTCAAATGGCTTCCTACTTCCGTTCTAATGCTGGATTTTTTGGACTTTTACTTAAAAAAATAAATACAAGAATATGTGTGTATATAGAATATCTATAAGATACGCAAATCAATGTATGGTGTTATCTCTCTGTATTAGAACGAAAATATGTACATAAATTCAATTAAAAATTCGTTGTTAGTACTTGTATTAGCGTTATTCTGACCTAGAAACTATTAAAAACTACAAATATGATAATTTCGAAAAATTAAATTTTATATTCAAACACTACATTGATTTTGTTTTTGGTACAAAATATAATAATACATATTGTGTGATATTATTTAATATACATAGAATACATAAATAGATGTAAAAAAACTTAATAGAGGAAATTCAAATAGAATACTGTAACAATTTCGATAAGTTCATATTTTTTACCATACTGGTGTTATCGGAACACTATAAACAAGAGGTCTGGTTAAGAGAACAGGATGAACTGAAAAACGTACTGGTATTACCACAGCACGTTGTTTTTGAAATCTTTGTTGAACCTTGGAATCAATGTTAATGGGCTCTGAATCGGGATCTTCTTTTTCTCCATCTAAAGGTTTAGGAGCTAAAGGATTTGTGCTGGATCCACATACTGGATGATTGCTGTTGTCATTTTTAGAACTTTGTTTTTCAAATTTGTGTTGGCTTTGGCCATCAAAGTTAATGGACTCTGAATCTGGATCTTCTTTTGCGCCATCCAAAGGCTTAGGAGCTAAAGGGTTAGTACTAGAGCCACAAACTGGATGTTTACTATTTTCGTCTTTAGTACTGTCAACTAGTTCCTTTTGTTCTTCTAACTGCAATTGTTCGGATGGCAAAAGAAAAGCTTTAGATGGACGATACCCAGATGGTGGATATGGGGCTTTAACCTCGATTTTAGTTGGCAATTCACTTGACACTTCAGATGGAACTTCCGTTAAGTTGTCTTCTTGTTGTTTACCATTAATTAAATTATTTGTAGGCAACAAAAAAGGTACTCTAGGCTTATATCCAGCCGCTGGGTAAGGAGCCTTAGGTATTTCACTTTCTGTCAACACATCTTCCCCACCATCCACTTTCTCACTGTCATCTTCATTTAAATCATCTTGCTCTGTGTTATTGATCGTTGTTGTTTCCCTATCAATTACTTGTGTTGTCGTTGTAATATCTATTTCCTCCGTTGTTGGGATTAGTGTGGAATCCGTAACGGGGTCCTCAATTTCACCTTGTAGGTTTCGCGCATTTGATTCGTTTGGTAGAGGGAACGCTCTTGATGGTCTGAAGCCACTAGCAGGATATGGAGCCAGTTTAATTTCTCGCACTGTCGCTTCTACTTCATTTTCATCATCTATGGTTTGATTGTCGGTAGAAATAGTGGTGTCCTCTACCACTTCAGTATTATAGCGGCTGTATCGAATTTGTCGTGCATTTGATAAACAAATGAACGAAATTAACATTAATAGCCAAAATACTTTTTTATTCACATTCAACACCATCATTATCACTTTGTATAGCAAACAATTGTAAAAGTCCTGATTACTACTGCACAATGGAAATTGTTCTTTGTTTATTTATTAATCAAAAAATTCAAACAGACTAATTTTAATCTATGCAAAACTCATTATTTTTATATAAATTTTCATTGAATATCCGAATAAAATAAAAAAGTTAAAATGTTTTGTTTTCTGTTTCGTTTCATTCTGTTCTAAATGCTCATTTAAATAAGTATTCAACAATGAAACCGAAAGTATGAGATCGATGATGGTTTCTATTCTATATTTGGTTTGAGTCCAACATTACGAATATAATAATTAATGTTAATACTCAATTTCGTCATGTTCAAAATAATATGAAAGGTATATTAAATTTAACATCTGACATGCGACAAGTTTAACTCACATAGTAATATTTTAATATTTTTTATTTTAATTTATAAATGTCTTAAAATTGGCTACAAAAAGTTTCAACGGAGATGAGACATATCATTCCTGGTCTTATGCCATTCTGGTCTGTTCAGCTCGTTGTTTTTTATTTCACACCAGTTTCTATCAACATTTTCGACTTCTGCTTATTCAACGTAAGTGATGAGCATTCCATTCAATCGCAGGACGGTGTGCCCAATCCATATTCAGGTCTTAAGTTGAGAACTTTGCTTATCACAAACAAGATCAATATTCGTCAAATTTTCTACATTGTAATATCATTAAGATGTTGTTTTTATTACAAATTTACTAACTGATTTTACTAACTCTATTAAAGTTTATTTAAAACGTAGTCGAAATAAGTAGGGTGACTAATATTTAAGGTATATATAACAATTTCTATAATTTTTCGAAGTTAAAAAATAATATTAATAATTCTAAACATTAATATTTTTATAAAGCTTTTACAAATATAGAGAAATAATCGTCAATTTATTTAATGCTAGATAATTTTATGTATATAAAGTAAAATATATAATATATTCATATGAGTACAATGGATTAATTAGGGTGGCCCTTATTCATATTTTTGTTACTCATTTTCGGAAATATTGATAATCACAAAAACTGCGAATAATGTTAGCTCGATTTCATCTTAATCACAAAAACATATTTCTTAGTAGTTACATTTACCCCTTAGCAAATGTGGTTGTGTCAACTTATTAATTATTATTAAAAAATTTCCAAACGGCTTTAACAATTGAAACTCCCGAGAACAAGTTTTTTTTTTATTTCCAAACTTAGCAAATGAGAAAATATGTAATTCATTTGGATAGTTAATCATAATGTTACATTGTGGTAAAGAACCAAATATATAAGGTATACGCTAACACAAACAATATATCGATCCTAGACATTTTCAATAGCGATCGTCCTTATGGCAAACTAAAACCCCGTGCCAAAGGTGACTTATTCAGACGGACATCGGCAAAATCGACTTAGAAAGTGAAATGGTATTTTTTGAGCTTTATAAATTTTTGCACAAACCCAATTTATCCTAACAACTGTTGGTGATTTGTTATATTTTTGTAGTTAACCCTTCGATTGATATATATTTTCGCCTGTTTAAGTAAATTTAATTTGGACACTAAAGTGTGTCCAAATTAAAGTGCATGGATATTTTTTTTTTGGGATCATCCTAATATACATATCACTGTGTCTATGAATTGTATTTAATTTGGCTTTGAATTTTTATTATTGTTGTATTATTTGATTTCATGTGTTAGTACATATGCATGTTTCTTTTTTTTTTGTGTTTGTAGTTGGTGTTATTGTTGGATGCGTATTTGTACGTGACTTGGTAGTTCAATTTTAAAAAATATTTTGATTTTATTCTAAGGAGTGGTCCTACGTAATTTTGGTCATTTTGGAATAGACATTAAATTAAGCATTAATTATCCAGGAATAATAGTTTTGGAGTAGTTCATAATTTCTTTCTAAAATTAATGATATTTATTTTTCTTTTACATAACTATACGTTGGAATTATAATTAGCTCAATTATTAACTAACACATAATTCCGAAGTTTCGAATCAAAAACAATAACTAAATTTTAATTTTGTTTCGTTCTTTTGCGTTCTTTAATTTACAATGTAAAAAGCTTCTGCAAAAGTGTTCATTTTTCTCTCAAAAAAAAAAAAAGTTTAAGCTCGTTGGACAAAGTAATTTTTGTGGCAATCCTGAGCTTACTTACTACTATAAATTCGTTGAAACTAGTTGAAACTAGACACAATCAATAGATTAGTAATTTATAGATGGTGTAATTACCGCCAAAGAACTTTATGCTGCATACTCATAGGAAATATATTTATAATTATGAATGTGATAAACAAATGATTATTTGTTCTCATGTTTATATAGATCTTTAACCTTATTTTTAGTATTGAAGTATTGAATAAATTACAAAAAATTTAAAAATGTCTGGTTATTTCGTTAACCAATCTTTAATAGTCTTTGATTTTTTAAAAAAAAATTATGTATTTTATTTGAACTTCTTTCAGTATTGTCACAACTTAAAATGTGTATGTCATCTGTATGACTCCGATAATATTACATTATTATACGAATTAAATACTGATAACACTGTTAATTCGAAACTACTCAAACTTAAATATATTAATACATTTAAAATATATTCTATTTGAAACATGTTTGTTTTAAATAGAGTACACTAATTCATTAATTTATACATGTACACTGAGACATATTTTTATAAACGCACTTAAATACTTTTTTCATATATTAAATTTCGAAACAAAAAATAATATTATTATGCACCGTAAAAGTACTTTTTCGTGGACATTTTTTTAGACTGTTGTTTTTGTCTTTAGCAATATGCGGTGCAATCTAGAGAATATTTTTTTATCTTTTTTTTTTTATTCAAGATAATTTGCGGTATGATTGTTTTGTATAAATTATTTCTGTACAAATTGGAAACTTATGGATAATCCCTAAAAAAGATCAAATCATTCTTTAACTGTGGCGTATAAGTCGCAGTATTCATTTCCATCGCCACACAGTAAATCTGAGACTTTTAACCGATTGACATTTTTTGTGGATTTTGTATTTTCTATAGTAATTTTTATATAACTTTTTTGTTTAGTTCTTTCAAAACAGCACTATTTTATTAAGAGCCTT
The DNA here is from genome assembly GCA_014858695.1 of Chrysomya rufifacies. Taxonomy (NCBI): domain Eukaryota; kingdom Metazoa; phylum Arthropoda; class Insecta; order Diptera; family Calliphoridae; genus Chrysomya; species Chrysomya rufifacies. The sequence goes on along the minus strand of JACGTJ010007480.1, from coordinate 36,906 downwards.
GTTAATAAAAAAAATAATATGATTATTTTCAGTACAGTAAGAAATATCAAATCCTACTTAAAACTTTTATAGAGCAAAATATAATACCATTTTACAATATTCTTTATAGTATTCTTTTAACAGAAAAACAGAAGGTATTTACTCTACTGCAGGACTAGTTCAGCTCATAAATCATAAATTTAAGAAAACAATAATCAGAATAAAAACTTCTCCAAAATAAAATAACTTCGATTTTTGCTACAGATGAAAATATACAATTAAAAAAATACTTAACTGCATTTGTAGAAACATTCCTGAGTGTACATGCCGATATTTCTAAATTAAAATAAACTCCCCATTGCATATAATATTTGTGAGTGTTAAGCAAAAGGAATACCAACCAACAGTTTGATTTCCGGTAAGTTCGAAATTTGTCTATTGGTTTATGGCATTAAATTGCTAATTAAGATTTTTTTGCACTGCATTTTTAATTTTTGTCAATGCTGTCTGTCGTGCTTATTATTGGTTATCAAAAGTTATTTTGAGTTGTTTCTTTTTTTTTGTGTTTTGGAATTTATATGGTGGATAAGTCTGTGAATTTGATTAAATAAGTAGAGTATAGTAATTGATTGCAAGTATCATGCGAATATCCATTCAACGTGCGTTTATATGTATATTTGTATGTGTATGTGAGTGCGTACGATTTGGTGATATTTTGCATTCTATGGGATTTTTGTCACGTTAACTCATAAAATCAGCATAACTTTAATTGTCATCAATTAATGCATGAATGGATGGACGGATGAATGAATGAGAATTTAGTTTGGTTTTATACCATAAACGTCCATGATAACCAATCAAGGTAATAGAGGCCACAAATAAGGATCTAAACAAGCTGCACACATAGAAGATTCAGCAAGTATAAATGAGACAACAAAATCGGGAATAGGTATCAGTTGCTCTAGGCTTAGCCAAAGCTACACACACAACACTTAAATACTAACCAGCATTAAGAAGTCTGTTTTTATCGAAAATGGCCAAATTCCAATTTGCTCTTGTTTTACTTTTGGTGGTCTTAGCTGTATTCAGCTGTGATGCCCAAAGACAAAGAGTTCGCTCTGGTCGTTTGCAACGCAATCGTCAATTAGCTCGTCAAGAAGTCGAAGAACCTATTACACCTTACCCATCTGCCGATGAATTAAAACCAGAAATTCCATTCGAAGAAGCTGCACCATCTCCAGCTGACGAGCCTGCTGTTGATGAAGAAGTTCTTCCTGCTGACGAAGCTGCTGAAGGTGCTGCCAATGAACCTATCCCCGATGAAGTTTATGGTCCTCCTGAAGATTCTGTCCTTTACAACACTCCCGATGAAGTGTATGGCCCCCCTGAAGTAGAAGCAAATCAATTACCTACTGAAGCCGTTTTAGCTCGTCAAAAACAAGCTCGTTTGGTTCAAGCTCGTCGTAAAGCTGCTTATCGTCAAGCTCGTTTAGGAAAATTGCGTGCTGCCAAACCAAAACATTCTGCTTAAGCTGCTGGCTAATGAGAAAATGTCTTTACTTCTAAACTATTACCACAGAGAAGTTAAGAAAATTTTCTCAGTTTATAATAAGACAATAATCCCCAAATTCATTTGACACTACTGCTGCCTTCTTTTTATACAATCGCTACTAGAAATTATTCGACACAAACTTAGACTATAGTTTAAACGAATTTTACTAAAATAAAAGTTAATTTTCAAAAAAGAAATGAAGTTATATTTTTTAATTTTGTTTTTGATATCAGACATTTGTGTATTTTTTACATCTAAATAGTCTAGAATGTTTCATTTTGCAAAAATCAATGTAATGGATTTCTTCACAAATTATTGCTTCTGTAGACCTTATGAAATTAAAAAATATAAATTTTAGTTATCACTCTGGTTAGGATGGAATAACATTATTAAATATCTTTTTTAGCATTTATAAAGCTATGATAGTAATATTTTTGAAATTTACTTGTAAAATGATATACTTCTTTCTAACATTGAAATTTATGTTTATATAAATAATAATTTCAGTTATTTATTGTATCTTAATTTTGTAGGAATTTTTTAAGAATCATTTGTACATAAATTATCAACGTCATTGTTTGTAAACTTTAAAATTAATCATCAGCTTTTTGTAATTTTCATAATATCAGAATGAAGGAGTGTGCGTTGTCTTTTGTTTTAGGAAAAGCACGACAAGCACCGTATTAATTTGGTTATTTTAAATGTTAAACATTTATTTTTAATAAAAATTTCGTGCTTTTTTCTCTACTCTTGCGTTTTACTCGCGTCTTGATCTTGACGTAGTTGTTGGTTTTGTTGTTTGGGAATATCCCCAAACCGCAAAGAAATAAAACCCAAAACAAGATAGATATTTGAATTATTCTCTTAATATTTATTTACTACGAAATATATTTGTGAACAGGGATGCCAAGTTATTACTATGGCAAAATGTTTTCAGCTTAGTAAAAATAATTACAAAGTTTTAATTGATTTAAACACACAAAAAATATCCTAAATAATCATAAAATGAATAAAATTCAAAATTCTTGATTTTCCCTCGTACTCTAACGAATATACATCAATATCATAAGTGAATTATATAATATTTTTTATACTTCAGTAAATAACTGGTAGGGTATTCACGAAAATAAGAGATACACACTATAATAATCTTAATCTTAAAAACAAAATAACAACAAAACAACCCATTCATTCCCATTCATTTAGCAAAAAAGTAAAACAGAAAACGGGGGCTACCAGTCTCTATGTCTGTTCTTTTTTTTTTTTTTTTTTTTTGAGATTAATATACATACACACTTACATCAATTGGCAAGTTAGTTGTTTTGTGATTTAAAAGATGAGTAACAAATTTTGCAGGGTTTAATACATTTATAGGTATTGAAAGAGATGAGAGTTTATTAAAAACATAAATTTGACGAGATCTTTATTTATAAATAAAACGAATTTTTTTAGCTCATTTCAGTTTACGTCCAGACGTGAAAGTATAAATTATATAAAATCAAGAGCTTGAAAATAAAACTCAATAATTGAACGCACATCAATAATTGTATATAAAGCGAAAAATATTTAAGATAAACGAGTTTTTTAATTAAAATCTTATTTACTTTAAAAGCAAAATAATAATAATATTTTTGAAAATAATTGTATTTAATTTTGAGATGGCTAAAAATATAACTAATTGTCAAATATTTATTGTGGCAATTACATTATTAGTCATGCCCGCTAGCTGGGCCCAAAGACCTTCATTTGCTGGAAGTCGCCCTACAAATGGTTTAAATCAGAAAGACAAATATCATTCTACTACTCCCTCCAATACAGGAATAGAAAACCGTTTCGGCAGTCCAGACGTTCCAACTATAACAAATCAAATACCTTTTGGCCAAACACAAAAACCACCTGTAGGTTATCCAGTTGTCTTACCAGAATCCGTTTATACAGCATTAACATCATCCAGACCTTCTTCAAGCAGCAATAATAAGAATGTGGGAACAAACGTAGTATTTGAGGATCGTTTTGGAGAAGGTGATGTAAATACAAATACCGTATCAACGTCGTCATCTTCGAATTCAGCAACATCTTCTACTCGACCACCTGTTATTCCATTGGATGCCCATGGAGATCAATTATTGATTGACCAATTGAATCGCATCCCAATAGATAAAAGACCATTCTGGTTTATTAATTATCAAGCAATAGAAGCACAACGAAATGGTACAGCCAACAATTTCGCCGGTGCTCAAAGTTCTAGAGGTTCCTTCTTTGGCTAAATGAACCTGTTTTACACTCTAATTACCATATTTTTAAGCCAACCTTATTCTTAAGTCTATTCTAAGTACTTATATATAACCACAATATTGTTACAAATGTATTTATATTATAAAAATTCGTTTTACTCAAAACAAATAAAATACAAGTATACAAAACCACTGATTATTTATTTTTTATTTCTTATCATTTATTTCTTTTTGTTAAATTAATTGTTGCAGATTACACAAATACATACATTAAGTAAGTCCTAATATACATACATATGCATGATTGGTAATGAGCGCACAAACACCATTTTATATTTACATTAGTTGTGTTTTATTCAAATTTATATTCATTTCAAATTCCATATAAATTCAGAAATTAAGTAAATATAAATTTTGGAAAAAAAACATACCTTTTGTTAATTAAAAACGAAGATATAGTAATTCAGATGTATGCAAAAAAATACATTTGAGAATAATTACCGAACAATATTCAAAAATAAATGAGGAATTTGAGGTTTATGAATTAAGGTTAAAAAGTACAAATTTACAACAAAAAAAATTGGTAGTAATAGCTAATCATTTTTATTTTTTGATCGGAAATCTTATTTATGAGAATTTTAGAAAACTTTTGCACTTTCTCAAAAAAGTAAAATAAAAAATATAGAACCCATGTAGAAAAAATAGTAGGCGAAAGGTCGGCAGAAGCTGCATCAAATTTCTATTTTGCACATTTATAAATATATAACATTTTGCACATTATAGAATTTTGAACGCGGGAGGAATGGAAGAGATTCTTTTAAATTATTATGTCCAAGTTTAATTTATTTTCATAAGGTAGAATTCATTTCATGTTTATAGCATGTTACGTAATAATATGATTCAAAATTTACAATTCGTATGATTTTTTAATGGACAAGTTAATATCGCAAAATCGACCAGTATATACATATTTTCTTAGATGAATATTTTAACATGTTACAAACGGAATGACTAACATAATATATTTGTTGATGATGGGTATAAAAAAATAACTGTGTATTAGATACATATATGCATAAACTAAAAAGGATTAAACCTCATGATTCATTTATATGATAAATAATCTTAGCTAACTCATTTTCTTTATCATTAGTTCTTATTATTGTTTCGATATTTTATGACTGAGTGTTTAAAACTGAGTGTTTTACTGTAAAAAGAAACAACTTTTGCATTTTACTTTTTTACTTTTTTACTTTTTTGCTTTTTAATTTTTT
>JACGTJ010007480.1:6320-23048 GCA_014858695.1 Chrysomya rufifacies | reverse complement strand
AATTAAATAATCATAATTATAAATCCAGACAAAAGTGATGATTTATTAGTTTTTATGTGAAATGCATTACAATTCTAAAAATCAAAAAGAAATTGAAAACAACATTTTAAATTTAACACATTACTTAGTGTTAATTAATTTATATAGGCTGTAAACAATCAATTAATAAATAACAAACATATAATCAAAAATACATTATGAATAACGTGCAAGTTTTATCCCATTCTAACGCTTTTTTGTGTAAAAAAAATAGAGCAAAAAATTAAAAATCTAAATTAAACGTGATAATATGTACAACACGCTATATTCTTAAGAAATAATTTGAAACACAATCAACATTTTATGAAATAAGTGGAAATGTTTTTGGTTATAATTTAATTTTAGGATGCCTTTCCCGGGATTTAAAAGTATATATCAGACTTTAAGTCGTAAGAAACCTATAGAAGACTCAAGTGAATCCAAATTAGCCAAAGTTTTGTCAGCTTTTGATTTAACAACTTTGGGCATAGGATCGACATTGGGCGTAGGCGTTTATGTGTTAGCTGGTCAAGTGTCTAAAATATATGCAGGTCCTGCTGTAATATTTAGTTTTCTTATTGCCGCTATTGCCTCCATTTTTGCTGGATTATGTTATGCTGAATTCGGAGCTCGTGTTCCCAGAGCAGGATCAGCTTATGTCTACAGTTATGTTACAATTGGAGAGTTCATTGCATTTATAATTGGGTGGAATTTGATATTGGAATATGCAATAGGTAAGAAATCTTATTATATATTTAATATAATTAAAAAATAATTTAAAAAATAAATGCTATGACAGCATATTAATAATTTATTTTTTCTAAAATGAAAATATCAAATTGTAAGGAAAATATTAAATTGTGGCAATTCAAAACATTTTATTAAGTTTTTTTTTTTCGAACGATTACTTTTTATGAGTGTATTTATTTGTATGTATAAGTGACGCACAAAAGAATTGCTTCTTGTAAACTTGAGATGAAATTAGTGACTTCTTATTTGAGTTTTCAACAATTAATTGAATCGATTGATTTATATAGTTCTTAATTGATGTTTAGACAATTTATTTTATTAATAAACAAACAAAAAACCATGAGTCTTATTTATTTTTCTAAAAAAAAAAAATTACACTTTGCATTGGAAATAACTTTAAAAAATTAATGTTTTTTAAGGTGCTGCTAGTGTCGTCAAAGGCTTAAGTGCTTATTTGGATAATTTATGTGGACATGCTATGGAGAATTTCTTAAGCACAAACCTGCCAATGAATATAGAAGGACTGAATGAATATCCAGATATATTTGCATTTGGTGTAACCATTGTATTTGCTTGGGCGATTGCAATGGGTGCAAAGGAGTCTACACGCCTCAACACAGTTTTCACTCTACTCAATTTAAGTGTAGTGGTTTTTGTTATTGGAGCTGGTTTATTTAAAGGTAATAATAATTCTGTTATTTTATTATAAGAATGCATATTTATGCAATGTTTACAAAATTTGGTGCAAGAAATTGTATTTTTACCGAAAAAGTTCTTTTAATTTATTATAAATGATTTTGTTGTTTTGGGTATTTTTGAATATTAAAAGCATCATAAAAATAATTTAACAAACCAATCCTTTGATATGGTAAAAATTGTAAGTAAAGGAATTTAGTGGTTAGGGCTAGTGTTATAAAAAAATATATTCAACACGGTACAAAACGGAGTTCACACAAACTTTTATTAATAAAGACATTAAGTTAATGAACAAAAATCTATGCATATATTTTATAACTATAAAAGAAATTACATTTTACAACTATACAAATTTCTACAAATTATGTTTATTTTAGTTTCAACAAGTAATTGGGCTTTGCCTAAATCTTCAGTACCGGAAGGGTATGGTGATGGTGGCTTTGCACCATATGGTTTTGCTGGTATTATTAGAGGTGCAGCAATATGTTTTTATGGCTTCATTGGCTTTGATTGCATTGCTACTGCTGGTGAAGAGGCTAAAAATCCTAAGAAATCTATACCATTTGCTGTAATAACTTCGTTGGCAATGGTATTCTTAGCATATTTTGGTATATCAACCATTCTAACTATGATGTTACCCTATTATGAGCAAGATGAAAGTGCCCCCTTGGTCCATGTCTTTAATATTTATGGATGGACAGTGGCTAAGTATGTGGTATCAATTGGTGCTATTTGTGCTATGTGCACAAGTCTTATGGGTTCCATGTTTCCTCTGCCACGTATAGTTTATGCTATGGCTAACGACGGTTTGCTTTTTAAATTCATGGGAGAAATTAGTTCAAAACATAAAACCCCTTTAAATAGTACATTGCTAACAGGATTTCTAACTGGAGCATTTGCGGCTATCTTTAATTTGAAACAATTGATGAATATGATGTCGATAGGAACTTTTCTGGCTTATTCTATGGTTGCTGCTTGTGTGTTAATATTACGTTACGACAGTGATGAGAGAAGGGATAGTCGCCACCTTGCCAATGGTCGCACACTTGCAGACTATAATAATTCCAACTATGGGATACTAAAAATGTTATTTAATACATCAAAATCGATAGTACCCACGAAATCGACATCTAGAATTGTTACAATAATGATTTGTTTATATGGTAAGTAGTAATAACAATGTAAATACTTATATAACATAGTAAATATAAATGTGTTCTTTCAGTGTTCCAGAGCATTTTATTAACTCAAGTATTGACCACATTTGAGGAAAACTTCACAAACGTATCTGTTTTAGATATACTCAAACTATCATTAACATTATCTTCACTTTTCATTACACTCTTTATAATATCACGACAACCGGTGGCGTCATCATCTCTTGCTTTTAAGGTTCCTTTTGTCCCATGGGTTCCAGGATTTTCTCTTCTCATCAATATTTATCTTATGATTAAATTGGATATTATGACATGGGTCAGATTTAGTATTTGGATTGCCATTGGTTTAATTATATTCTTTAGCTATAGCATTCGCAATAGCACACTTCGACGTCGCGAATTAAAGATTCTAGCAGACACCGAATCTCGAGAAAGAAGTGAAACAAATTCTATGTCATCTTTACAACGTGATGATGAAAGATTTAGCACTCATATCCCACTCATGGTTATGCAAAACACAACATAATTTAATTATATCAAATATACGTATATTAAGGTTGTTCTCGGGAAACGAGGTTACTGAAGTACTTTGTAGAAATTAAAATATTCGACACATATTTTAGATTATAACAGAATATCACAGAAAAGCATTTACTATTATTTACAATTTAAATTTATAAATGGTCATCATCATGTAAATAATAATAGGTGTAAATCCAAAAAAAAAATCGTACTGTCTCAGATTTTTTATCTCTCCGATTTCTTTCAAAATTGTGTATATAGAATATACTCTATATTATATTGGCGCATAAATTACTTTCATATCATAAATGATTTTATTTTTATGGACCTCTTTTTTTGAGTACATTGCGTTGCAATAAGGGCAACGAAAATATAAAAGTAAATATCATAAAAATATTGTCAACGGCATTGTCGATGTTAAGTCAACATTTTAAATTGTAATATCCCTAAACAACTTTTATATAAAAATGCAATTTTAAAATTTTTTAATTATTTCTTCGTATAATTGAAAAAACACATAAAAAATAATTAAATTTATTGCAATTTTTTATAGTTAGAATCCATTTTGCTTTTGCACTTAAAATAGGAAAAGCTTAAAAGGAACAATTTATATGATATTTACTAAAGTGGCTATAATTTTTAACCCAATTCAGCAAACAATTTAAAATTCTAGCCCAATAGCAACAATATTATTAAAAATATAATAAAACTACTATTTTTCATGTATTCAACGACTTTGTTACAGGACGATTTATAATTTTTATTTAAACCAACATAAAATATATAATGAATTGAAAAGTTATTTAATTTTGAACCTATGCAGAATCTAAACTAATATGTTCGAAACCGAAGACATGAAATTTACATATCTGAGTTTTTAGGTCCTAAATTGTTAATATTAACAGTTTTTGGGAACAACCATATTTCGAATAGTATATTTGAATTATTTTTCAAACTTAAATGTGTGAATAGTATATTTGAACTATTTTTCAAATTTAACTTATGAATTATTAAAAAACAAAAAATTGCTTTTTATTCTCATGCATATTTCAAAAATGAAATGAAAAATGTACTTAAATTTAAAGTATTAAAAAATCTCAACCAAATTATATTTATGTTATATAAGCTGCACTTTTCTTATTTAAATGTTAATATTTATAATTAAGATATTAGTAAAATAAAGTACCACCTAAAATAAAGACAAAATTTCTTTACACATATGTATATTAAACCAACCTTGTTTATTCGAAGTGTCTTAAATTTATTTCTATACAAATATTATCGAACTTGTCTTCTAGAAAGATATTATACTTCTGAAATTGAGATCATTAAAAGTGTGCCTTTGTGATAAGTTCACCAATTCCTGTACGTAGTTACATAAAGATATAGCATGGAAGTTGTTCTTTTTAATCGCTCATACTGTTGGAATGAAAATTGAACTGACCTAAAACTAAACTAGAATAGTACCAAAATTAATGTCAAACTGAACCAAAACTTATGCTTAGCTCTTTCGTTTTTCTATTTGAAATTTATTTTTAATAAAATGTATTAATATGTCGGGAAATAAAATAATTTTTAGCTTAAAGTGATGTTTTATTTATTGCTTAAAATGGTTAGAGTAATTTGAAAACTGAAACTGGTCCACAAGAGATAAAAGTCTAGAACCACTTCAAAATATTTCATTTAAACAATTTAATGCATCTAAGTATAGTCCATCATGTTTTTAACACATATACCTGTCAGATTCTAGAAAGGTAGCACGTTTTTGTTCATCATGTATACCTTTTTAATTGATATAAAATAGAACAAAAAACAATTTAAAAATGTCTTTAACTCTTATAGACTTTCTACCAAATCTTTGTACTCTAGTTGAAATCTGTATTTTGCTATTTATAAAGTAATAAAAATCTATTTAAATTAAATAAATTCAGGAATATTTTTATTTTATCAAAATTTTTACTGTACAAATTTGAATTCGTTTACCCAAAGTCTAATAAATAGTTTTGAGATTTTTATTTTGATTTTTATTCGGTTTATTTTAAAATTGTATAAATGCCCTCAGTAAAGCAAAAAAAGTATTTTATATGTTTTATTTCTTGCTTACAAGCGTTTATCCTTTTTTTTAATTTAGTCGTTAAATAATTTGTAATTTAATTAGAAAGCTTGATGCTTAAGTGAACACCACATTAATTTTAAGAATTTGATAAACTATTTTCCTAATCATCTCCAAATTGTCCGCTAACCTTTTCGGCTAAATATAAAAACCCATCCTGAAAGTTCTTTAATATTATGGTAACTATATAATCCAATAAATATATGTTTCTAAAAATCCATATTGAAGTTGGATATTGTATGATCCAATAAAAGCTAAGTACTTGTTTTTATAATGATTTGGTTTATTCATAAAATATTTAATAAGTTTCATTTTAAGAAGTTTATACACCTATATACAGCCTGTATATATCTCTACGTAATGAGAAACTTAAAATGAGACTAAAGTGATTGTAAACATGTCGAGATATGAATAGCGTATATCAGGTACTTGTGGTAGACGCTTTCAAAAATAGTATTGTTTTTAAATTCATAGCAATAAGAACGTTTTTATTTAGTAAAATTATATCGGTACCTGCACAGTTGTGTTAACAATAAATGAAAAAAGAATTAAACAAAAATAATACAATATAAGTAAGATAAACATAACAGCAAATGATTTGGTCCCTAATAGAAAATCTAAGAAAAATTATAGATATGTTTTTCATATTTCATTTTATGTAAATACGTTTATAAAACTAAAAGTATATGTAACATGAAATATAAAACAATAACAAAATATTATAATTTAACAATATCAAATTATTATCAGTGGTCTCCACTGAAACCCAATGAAATAAAGAAATAATAAAGAATACGTAATTCATTCAGAATATAATTTTATATAGCGAAAGTGTTTAATTGTAAAAAAAACAATAATTTAATTAAATAAGAAATAAAGTTTCTTATTTAATTATATGATGTGCAGTAATTCTATATTTAAATCATAGTATACAGTTGCACTTCAACAAATGATCATAAATACGTAATTACCTTTTGCAAATGTTCATACAATATATCGAAGCTTACAAACCAAATCAATAATAAAATTGATACAGTAGAATATTTAGAATTACACGTAAAACAGAAATTTAAAAAGAAACATATTTTTAACAACTCTTTTGGGATAATTTATGTGAGATTTATATAACTAATTAGAAACTACGAATAAACATTTTAAGTTTAATTAAAATTATTTACAAATATATTAATTACGAACAAATAATTTGTTTACAGAGTAATATCTGCATACATACTTATCTCTCACAAGCTATTATCTGTCTATCTTTATAAGCATAAACACAGTTAAATATTTTTTAAAAGATGGAATCAGGGATGGATCTATCTTTATAGAACAAAATAAATTGTTATCGTTGACATCAAGGTGTATCTTAATAGGTAAATACTTCAGGCTAACTAATTAGTAGCTCACAATTCAATATAAAATTTTGTGGGTAGCAAAAAATACTACATATATTAAAAAAATGTAACAAGCGGCGAGCTTTCTAAGTGATTACTTCAGGTTGTCATATTTATGAAAACAATTGGTTTATTAATTGGTCCAATGGACAGAAAATGTTAATAAAACATGTTCAATTAAATTATGTTTTCCATTTCTGGTCTGAACGTTAATTTTTCGTGTTCTTATCAGTATCATTGAGATACTGTCTTTAAGATGTGAAGAGGCTTTCTTTGCATTATTGTCATTTTTTTGTTTAATTTTTCAGTGAACTTTTTTGTATATACTACTGTGTATATTATACAGATACAGATACAACTACAGTTTATATTCATTATTTGAATTTTATGTGTATTCTGACTGTGTATATAGTATGCGTTTTATTAATTTTTGCCTGTTACTCTGACTTTGACTGTATTTCATTTAGAGGAAAATCTTGGCATACTTCTTTATATACAGTTTAAACACAATCCAAACGTTGAACTAAACGGTTAACATTTAAATCTAAAAAATATTTATTTTATTAAAAAATAACAATTATTAAAAACACAATTTCAAGATTCATTCAAACAAACTGAGACGGTGATACATTTTTGTTTTTTATTTATAATTAAATATTCAGAGGTAAGCAAACATAAGAAAGATTGACTTTGTTACATTCTTAAAACTACTGACAATAAAAAAAACTAAGTGTTATATTAAATTCATTTAATTTCTTTTAAAAATAGTCAGAAATTTCTTTAATTAATTAATCACTGTATTTAACATGAAAATATATGTACATCTATATACATAAATTTAAAAATAACCATTTGAAAATCAAATAAGATAAAAACTTAAAAGTAGTATACCTCAAGTATTGTTTATTTTATACCAATTTTTGTGATAACATATAAAATAAATTCTTGTCGACAATTGTAGATAATTCACATAGATATTTATATTGTATACGTATTAAAAGTATCGTATATTTAATATTATAAAAGTAATATTTCAAATGATTGCAGTAAATGATTTTCTTAATTTTAATTTTGAAAATAAAGAAGATTTAGTCATACATCCTTATCTAGTACTTGATTAAGTTATGCGATATTATATTCTCATTTGTATTATAATCTAAATTGTTAAGTATTTTAATGAGGACAATAAAAAATATTACTTTCAACATTTCTCGTTAGACTTACAAGAGATCAATAAAAACAATAAAGTGAATCATTTGCACTATGGTTTCTAATCAAATCAAATTGTATTATTTAAATCGTGATGCAAAACTTGAGCGAAACCCGACAAAATTTTTATGTTCAGTTGGATTCAAGTAGAATACATAAAATTTTGTATAAGAACTAAAAAGTGCTTTAAAAACAAAAAGTGTGGATAATGTGTTTAAATTATGTTTTTACTATCTATTATTATCACCGAAAAGAATGCACTTTGCAATTCCGTTTGTCGGTTCATCTGTCTAAAATTTATATCAAAACTAGACATCATTTTATTAATTTGAAATACATATATTTATAATTGTATGTATACTTAAATTAATATTTTATTATAATTTTTAAATTGAAACTAGAGCAGAAAGACTGCAAAGCCTTAGTCTAAAAATAATCAATTAGCTTTATAAACATTTAATTGTCATTAATGAAATAAAAAGAATAAATGAAATAATATCAATTAAAAAAATACGATGATCACTATAAAGATTAAGAGTGATTATTAAAAATTATTTATATTTAAACATCGTTTATTGGCATTGAAGCTCTAAATAGTATTCAGAAATGCAGTTGGTACCCATGAAATCAGGATTTACGAAACAGAACATAAAACAATGTCATATTAATGATCACATTCTACAGTATAAAATTATTATTGAATATTTTACTTTTTAGCCTCATATTCAATTTACTTTTTCTGAACTGTAAGTAAGATTTTTAGAAATTTAATATTAATTCATTATTATGAAAAAGTCACAAAAGTTTATCTCTTACGGAATATTTCAAATAAACCACGTTAAGATTTTTTTGAAAAGTTTTTTTTAAGACTCATGTGCAGTTTAAAATAACATTTCTATCATTTATAATTTTAAATTGAGACTCATAATTATATGTGTGTATATAAAAATTATTTTAGTATTTCAAAATGGTTCAACAACCTTCATATTGGAAGGTTTTAACTAGGAGAAAACAATTATCTCAAGAAGGAGCCGATGGTGAAAGTAAGTTAAATCGTATTTTGGGTCTATACGATTTAACTGCCTTAGGTGTTGGTTCAACTTTAGGTGCTGGTGTATATGTATTAGCTGGTCAAATTGCTAAAGACCAGGCCGGTCCATCTGTAATGATATCTTTTGCTATCGCGGCTCTGGCATCCTTATTAGCTGGTAAGCAAAATATTTTCCACTTTCTTATTCCATTTAACATTTCCCCATTTTGTTCTTTTAGGCATTTGTTATGCGGAATTTGGAGCTCGTGTGCCCAAGGCTGGTTCTGCATATGTTTATAGCTACGTTTGTATTGGAGAATTTGCAGCATTTGTCATTGGATGGAATCTTATTTTGGAATATATGATTGGTACTGCCAGTGTATGCAGAGGTATAAGTCTCTATTTAGACACTCTTATAAACGACACCTTAAAAAATACATTTGCGGAAGTGGCTCCAATGAATATATCCTTTTTGGGTTCTTACTTTGATTTTTTTGCATGTGGTCTAGTAGTGGTGTTTGGATGTAAGTTGTACTTAAATTAACAAATAAAACTTTACAATAATACTATTTTTGGATCAATAGTTGCACTGGCCTTTGGCGTTGAGACATCAGCAATTGCTAATAATTTTTGTACTTGCCTAAATCTATTCATTCTATTATTTGTCATCATAGCTGGATCAATAAAAGGTACTCAGCATAAGTTATCAACTAAATCATATTATAACACATTTTCCATTTTATTCACAGCTAATTTTTCAAATTGGACAATAGATGTGAATGCAATCAATAAGACAGATATACCATCAGATATAGACTTGGGTATGGGTGGATTTTTTCCATTTGGTTTTACTGGTACACTGAAAGGTGCTGCGACATGTTTCTTTGGGTTTGTCGGTTTTGATTGCATTGCTACCACTGGCGAAGAAGTAAAAAATCCCCGAAAGAATATTCCTCGTTCTATTTTGCTTTCGTTACTCATAATATTTTTGTGTTACTTTGGTGTTTCGACAGTCATAACATTAATGGTACCCTACTATTTACAAGATGCTAATGCTCCTCTTCCCAGCGCATTCAAAGTAGTTGGTTGGAATTTTGCTATGTGGATTGTGTCAATTGGTGGATTAGTCGGTTTACTTGCCAGCTTATTTGGTGCACTTTTTCCTTTGCCAAGAGTTATGTATTCAATGGCCCAAGATGGTTTAATGTTTAGAGTCTTTGGAAGAATTCACCCGAAATATCGAGTTCCAGTTGTTGGATCAATTTTTGCGGCTATACTAACAGGTATTAAAAACTATAAAATGCAAGTCTATAATTTTCCTCAATTTTATTCTTTTTAGCCCTTATTGCCGGCCTGTTTGATTTGGCTCAACTAGTTAATCTCCTCTCCATTGGCACCTTATTAGCATACAGCGTTGTTGCAATATCTATAACAATTTTACGTTACATGGACAATTCAGACACTATTGGCAAAACACAATCAAATTGCAATGTGAATAATGTAAATGGTGAGAATGGTCAAAGCAATGGCATTGCTAATGGTAACCATCACACATATACAAATGGTGGTCATAATGTTTCTGAGAGTTCACTTTTAACCTCAAGGGGAGAACGTATAACTTTTAAGGCGGTTTTATTGCAACTGTTTAACTTTAAGAGAGAATATACTCCTAACGAACTGTCCACTAGAATTGTTGGCACACTTATAACCATTTTCTGTAAGTTTATTTAAATAAACATAACACTTACCACAGTTTTCTTTTTACGAACATACATACATATATATTTTTAGGCATTTTATCAGCTGGAATAGGTTTGATATTTATGCAAGCTTATGATGCTTTAATTAACAATCAGACTTGGGTGCTAATTTTATTAGTTATTTTGTGTGTACTAACAGCGCTGGTACTTCTCTGTATATGCTTACAGCCACGTGAATTATGTACACGAGTGTTTACGGTACCTTTGGTTCCGTTAGTACCGGCAATAAGTATATTTATAAATATTTACCTGATGCTCCAACTAGATGTTATGACTTGGATAAGATTTGGTGTATGGATGGCAATCGGTAAGTTTGTACTCTATTTTATTCAATTATTTCGATTCCAAAATGTTGGATTGCATGCCTCACTTCATAGTCAAACAGGCTAACACATAAATAAATGCATGTACCGTATGGTAGTCACTACTAATTTTGAACACTGTTATTGCAACTAGGTATCCCAATGTTTGTTGCATGTTGGTGCATGTATGATAATAAAAATCCTGCACATAGGAATCCAGATAGAGTAGAATTTAAAAAACTTCTAAAACTTTCATCATTGTCGAACTCGAAATATTCCCAGGAATATTCGAGAAGTTTTGAAAAGGAGTTAAATACTTCCACATCGACTTTGATAATGCAACAGAATGAACGTTCTATAAAAAGTTTAGATGATATTATAGATCTAAACGAGGTGGAGGATGATTTAAAAGAAGTTAAAAATCCAAATGGTCAAATATGTTATGTTGAAGAAGATAGAAGTAACAAATCGCATTCATCACTAACTAAATCAAACGGAGAAATTGAATTTGATACATTCGAAGAGGAAAAGTCAGTTATAGCTATGTTGGATAATGTTCTAGCAACAGCCGATACGACTGTTGACAATTCAAAATTGTCACAAATTTATGATCGTAAAATAAGTGTAGATTCCGAAATGTTGCCAAGTGTTATAAGGAGTACAACCGTTGCTACTGTACATAGTAGTAGCAGAACTAGTGACAACTTTGAAAACCATACAAAAACTATAACCAATAGCATATGTAAGAGAACTGAAAGTTTTGAGAAGAAAAGAAAGGCGGCTCAAGAATTGGTTGAAGATATCCTTAATAGTAAAGAATTATGGATTGCTTTGCAACAAAGATTAATTAAAATAAGAGAACATAACAAAGCCAACAATGAAATGGAATTAAATAATACTGTTTTAGAAAATTTTCAAATATCAAATGAAGACAATTGTAACACAATAAAATCCTTAAAAAGAGTGCAATCGGTTGATTCAACAACGTCTACAAAGTCAATTAATGATCCTTTACACTCTGAACTCTTTCGAAGTAAATTAAGCCAGCTTATAACAAAACCACCTGAATTTAAACCAGTCAAAGATTCCTCAAAAGAAGAAAACCCAGAAACGATTCATGTTATTCGTCCTAATTTAAAGCACTCTAAAAGCGAAGCTGACGTCACAATATTGGTTTTAAAGGTCACAGAGGACTGCGATATTAATAACGATTTACAAAATTCTACAGGTCAAATACAACAATCTATTCCAAAGCCACCGAAATTTGATCCTGTATTATATAACACCATTAACAACATAAGTAGATCTAAAGAACGACCGAGTTTAGAGACAATTTTAAAAGAAGATGCAATAAGAACGAATTACAAAAACCCTAACATAGTAGAAAACAAAACAGAAAATGGCTCAGTGCCATTTAAAGCAAAATTAGAAGCCATATTAAAACGTGGACTCTCCAATAACCCACAAGTTCTAGCAGATATTGTTAAAAGAAGGCCCAAATCCGATGGGATTTTACAATTGCCAGTGGAAAATCTAACAATTTTACCAATTAATGAAAATCAAAACAATCCAATAAAAAATCATTATTAAAAGATGAAATACCTATTGACTTAAAAGCGACAAAAATCCCATTTACCAATTTATAATATTTCATAAAATTGTAGTCTTATGTTTACATAACAGTATTTGTATATACAAAAATATATATTAATATATGTATATATCACAACTACATACTTATACATAATATACAAATCACTTAATTTGCATGATGTATACCAAAGACAAAAAATTGAATCCTAACTAGTCTTTATTTAGTAGTTAATTACCTAAAAGTATTTTTAATTTTTTTTTTTAACATCTTTTTCTCACAAACTAGGTTTGTCAATTTACTTCTTTTACGGTCTTCCCAATAGCTTTAGAGACTTAAAGAGACAACGCATTGGTTGGCAAAAACTGAAATACAGTGAATATTTTTAAGATTTTGTACACTAACATCTTTCGAAGAATAAATAAAAATTAGTATTTATAGTAACTAAATAGTTCTTTAAAAAAAAAACAAGGAAAAAGTACAATAAATTCATATTTAAAAAAATATATAATATGTAATTTTTATTTTTATATAATACAATTTGTAAACATAAAAAATATATATTGTACATGGGGCAGTTTAAGGGTTTGATTTTGTAATAGCAATTTTTCTAAAAGATTTACACTAATATTTCAAATTCGAGATTTCCGATACAAATTACATGTATTGAACAAATATTTAATATATTATCCAATTGGTTGAAGGACTTTTTCAACAAGGATCAAACAATCATCCGCTTAATGCTTTGGGAATCAAAACACGTTATTTTTGGACATTATAAATAATATAAAAAATGCATTTAACTTGTCATAAATATTTTTGAGTGGAAATATTTGTTTTTTCAACGATATTAAGATTAACTAACGTAGTTATCAAATAAGCCTACTTTTAGAATATATGACCACATTGTAATATAAAAGTATATTATTATCATACTCAATATATTTTACTAATTTAGTCTATAGTTTAAAAAAATGTCCGAGCATTGGTTCTACAGAATTTGTACAAAAAGGTTCTCTCCTACAAGTGTGTTGAATTCAATTGTGTTCAAAATGCGGAGAGGGCAATACGAAGATAGGAAATGCAAAATACTATTTTCTGCCTCGATATGCATTGTTGGCAATTGGAATATTTGTTGAAAATTAAAACGAACAAAGCACCATCTCAGAATTTCTATTGTATTTTATCCTCATTGCCACAGAGCAATAAATTTAAAACATAAAATTTTTATTATTGATAATACATACCTTGTATAAGTTATTTTTTACTCTGAAAAGAAAAAAAATAATAATAGTTATTATAAAAATAAATATTAGAAAATTTCTTTAATTAATTTGCTATATCTTGTGTTTATAGTCAAGAATGACTTTATAATAATTTTCACATTACAATCATTTCACAAATAATATTTAAGAAATTTAGAATTAATTATTATAAAACAACATCTATGCAGTCATCTCAGTTTTTTTTTTATAAAAACTAACAAATGTTACATTTACAAAATTATAGAATTTTACTTCACAAAAACTGTTACAATAAGGCATTTAAAATTTTATTAATTTGCGGGCAACTACTGACATGAAAACCCAAACATTAACACTGCTATGAAAATTTCCGTCTCACTTGTGGAGCGCAAGTAAGAATTTATTTTATGATGCTTGTATAATATTTTTAACAATTTGTCATTGTTCATTTTTGCTTCAATTTATATTGAGAAAAGGTGCAAAGCAATTTGAATTTTCTCGCAACAACTAGAATTTTTAAAGAGAGAAATTATTTAATAATGAGTACATCTCTGGAAAAAGTTTACTTGTTGCCAACTTATATTATGTTATTGTACGTACATGCAAAGTCAATATTTTGGTACAAAACTAACGATTTGGTTCCAATAAAAAACAATGGAAACTAGATTATATGAGTAAAATTCAAATTCCACAAATCGATTAATTAAAGCTAATGAATAATAAAAAAATCACAAATTTAATATCAATTATTTTCTTTTATATGTTATAAAATGTATAAAATCAGTGTCGGTTGACGACTTTGATTTTTTATATCTAAAATGAAAAATATTTTAAAATGTCCCCTTGGATCGTCACTTACAACACAAGCAAGAAAAAATCTGTGAGATATATTAATGAGTGCGCACTGCGCATATCTGAACACATGTATGTTTATACATGGAAAGAGAGGAATAATAAAGAGAGGAATCTTTTTTTTCAATAATTCTATGACCGAGGTAATAAATACATTTGGAGCTTTATTATTTAGTTTTACTAGTAACGTTGCAGCGAGTAGAGGTGTTTAGAGGAAATAGATGAAAATAATATTGTTTGTGAGTGGTTGATATATTTAGCATTTGTTCGGTGATACGGAAGCAACAACAAAAAAATAACGAGAATAAAAAAAATTAACAAAATTTTACTTATACTTTTAAAAGCAACAACAAAATAAAGTAACGTTAAAAAGAAAAAGCACGATCTAAAATAAAGATATTATTAATACATGTATTGAAAAAACAATATTTTTGTGTATGTTTGTATGTATGATTCGTATATTATGTGTAAAATTTCAAATCGTAATAATATAAAATTAAACGAAAGTATATTTTGCAAGTGACGTCACTTAACCACAATTTTAAAATTGTGATTTAAAATTTGGTAATAACCGTATGAAGTGTATATATATTTTCTATTTCGGTAAATAAGTGTTCACCAATATCAGTCATTAAAGATTTCCATAAACAGTAATAATTCGCACAAAGAAACTAAAATTTAATTACTAAACGACGTGCTAATATCGCACACATTGCTTTCTATAGAAAAAATATATAAATAAAGAAAAATATTTCTACATAATTATATACATACTTACATACATACAAACCTACCCACACAAACACATACATAAGTGCATATGTACGTTAGTATATGTATGTAATATATATTCATTTTTTTACGAAAATTTGCAACGTCATATTCAATCAAGGTGAAATTAATATAATAAAAATTACTCAACATCAATATACGGTGAAACTAAAAAAACAATCGAAAAATTCGGAAAACAAAATAATCAACAAAGAGTTCCGTAAAACAAATCCGTTAATAAATACTCAAACTTACATTTGTAGCTGTTAAAAATCGATAATACAAATTGTAACCAATTAAAAGAAAAAATAATTAAATTTATAAAAAACTACGTTGGCGATACAAATTTAGTCGTGTTTGTATTATATTGTTCCTAGAATTTTCCACCATCACATATAAAACCAACAACAGTAAGACAACATAGTGGTAGTAGTGGTCAAAATCGTTGCTCCCTCTCTTTTAACTGAATGTTTTTAGCTGGCTCATTTAATCAAAAGGCAGCGAAAAAACAAAATATTTTTACTTTTATTCTTATTTTTGCCATAGAAAAAAGGCAAAATAAATAAATGAAATAAAGAAAATTCTTGAATAAAAAATAAGAAACGATTAAATAAAAAAGCAAATTTAGAGAAAGAAAATTTACCGGAGAAAAAATAAAATAACGTTGCAAAATGAAACCCACTGTGATATCAAATGCTAACGCTTCAGCATCTGCCGGTCCAAGCACGTCTCAAACTGGAGGAAATGGTGTAACAATACCAATAAATCATGAATACAGAGGGCAGCCGACCAATCAGCATCACCAAGCCCCTCAGTATCATACACAGACGCAACACTATGTAACCGGTGAACCACAAGGTACCAATTATGGATCTCCTGGCTCGCTTGGAAGAGGTCAGCCGCAGCAACAACAACAGATTCCAGCACACTTTCAGGTTGGTATTTAAATAATAAATCTCTTAATAGTATATATATTTATATATGTACATACATCATCAATTGCACTTAAACTGCTATTTTAAACCAGGAATATTATTATGTATTATTTTTTAACTTTCCCAAACAACAAATTGCTTAACTTTGACCTATACAAGAATAAATTCCTATATACATCCACATATAAGTATAAGTATATAAACAATATGATCTATAAAATATTCAAGGTTGTTAAATTTTTTTAATAAAAATCCAGTGAAAAGTTTTAATTTTGTTTTTATTTTTATCTACTTCATGTTCATACTGATGATGCGTGAAGGTCATTTACAACAAACGTAGATAATATGTTTTATGTATGTATGTATGTATGTATGTATGTA
>JACGTJ010007466.1:0-13731 GCA_014858695.1 Chrysomya rufifacies | reverse complement strand
TATAGGCTTGGTGCCAGTTCCAAAATTTCAAGACGATGGCTTCAAAATTGTAACCAGTAGAGCTTGCACTAGCCTTACAGCCAGCCAGACGGACGGACAGATATCCTAAGTCGAACTTTCCAATTGCTATAGGCTTGGTGCCAGTTCCAAAATTTCAAAACGATGGCTTCCAAATTGCAACCTGTAGAGCTTTCACTAGCCTTACAGCCACCCAGACGGACGGACAGACATCCTGAATCGAACGGTATACTTAAAGATGGGTATTACAAACATCCACACAAACGCATTATAACCTCTATAGCTATAGTGGTGCAAGGTATAAAAATATAATGGTGCAAGTTATATAAATAAATTTTTCTGAAATTCATTACAAAATAACGTTTTAACATTTGAAAGTATATAGCAAAAGAACGAATATAGTTGAATTCTCAAATCGTATTATTAAATTTGAAAAAATCACAAACAAAATTTATAGCTTAAGGCCTATTAAGAAATTATTTGAAATTTAAATTAAAAAAAAATGTTGTATGTAGTTATTCAATTTTAAACAAATAATATATTTTAAATAAAATTTAAAGCATTTTTTTTTTCTTACAAAAATTTTCTTTAAAATTTTACAATAATTTAATAGTTACAAAACACGTTTAAACATGTTGTAAATTATTTATGTATGTATAAGCATAAATGTTAGGTATTATGTTGTTTTCCGTTTTTATTTTTTTAACAAAATATAAATTTTATAAAATTTAAATTATAATTTTTTTTAATCTTTAAATTTTCTTTTAACTTTAACACAAATTTCTTTTATAATAATTCTGTAATTCAACAATTTAATAATAAGTTTTTTTTTTCTTTTTTTAATTTAAATTTAAATCATAAATTTTTGTTTTGTTTTATATTATAAAATTACTTAAATTAACTTATATTTAAAAAAATATTATGAAATAAATTTATCTTAAAATTTAAAGCGTAATATTTTTTTGTTTTACTGTATTTATAGTAAATTATTAATTAAAGTTTTGGTTTTTTGTTTTTTTTTTTTTTATATTTCTTAAAATTTCTTATTTTGTTGTTTTGCCAAGTTATACTATATAAACTATAAACTTAATAAATAAAAAAATATATATGTATATTAATCATAAAAAACAACTACAAATATATAATATATATTTTGTTTTAATTTATATTTTTATTATTTATATGAATGTCTTCTTAGCTAATGAGTGTTAATTTTTATTTAATTTTATTTAATAGAATTTTTTACTTGTTTGAACTTTAAAGTTTTTTTTTTATAAGAAATTTTAAAGTTTTTTAGGTTTTTTTTTAATTAGTGTATTTTATAGTTTATATTTTTGCTTTTATAATTTAAAATGTTTAGTATGTTATAATGTTTAGTATCATATGTATGTATGTTTGTTTGTTTATATTTTTAATGTATGTAAGTCATTTTATTCTTTTTCAGCTATTGTATAGTAAAAAAAAAATAAAAACAATGAAAATAGCTTGAATTTCAGTTCAAAAATTGCACTTGGAAATATAAATTATTATAAAAAAAATCAAGTTAATTGAATATTTGTATTGAAAAATAATTTTTATATAATTTACATGAATTTAAATTTGAATTTTTAATCATTTTATAATTAACTATTATGAAAACATAAACAATAAGTCAATTTTAAAGAAAATCTTTTTTTTACAATAATTAAAGGTTATAGCAACATGTTGCTTTAGCTAAATGTTGAAAAATATTTCTTGTTCATCAACAATTCAATGAGT
Source organism: Chrysomya rufifacies (assembly GCA_014858695.1). Taxonomy (NCBI): domain Eukaryota; kingdom Metazoa; phylum Arthropoda; class Insecta; order Diptera; family Calliphoridae; genus Chrysomya; species Chrysomya rufifacies. The sequence continues at coordinate 11,955 of JACGTJ010007466.1, read as the reverse complement.
AAATGTTTATACATTTAAGATCTGCTTCTCGAAAAAACGTTTTTTGTTTTTAGCCTTCTAAGCAAAAGAAAATAATTTTTTTACAAAAATACTTTTGCCTTTAAAAAGTTTTATGTTGACTAAAGGATGTTACAACATGTTGCTTAAACTAAATGTTGCAGAAAGTTTCTAGTGACGAAAAGTTCAGTGAAAGTTTATAGATTAAAGTCCTATATCTGTAGCAAGCAAGCAAAAAAAAACTTTTACCAAAAATACTTTTGAAGTTCAAACAAAAGCAACATGTTGCTTAAAATAAATGTTGCCGAAAGTTTCTTGTTCACAAAAAGTTGAATAAATACACATAAAAGTCCTGTTTCTTTGTAACAAACATGTTATCTTCCTTCTTTTTTCTTGGAAAGTTACACTAACGTAACAGTTTTCATATAACGATTTCCCCTTGGAATGAATATATTTTCTAATATATAACAAAAATTTCATTAAGAAAATCATACTCATTTTTATATAATAATATTTCACTATAAAAAAATCACAATCAATTTTCATTTATACCTACAAAATTTTGCTGAATAGAGAAGGCAAAGCAAAAAAAGTTATAGCAACATGTTGCTAGAAGTTTATAGTACCTAAATTTTTAATGAATTGTTGTCAGTCAAGATATTTAACAAAATTGATGTAAACAATTTTTGATTTTTTTTTACCAAACACTTTTTTAATAAACAACTAAAATTACATTCTATAAAGTTAAATGGGAGAAAAATGTCATTTTTAGAAAAGTTCTATAATGCACAAATATAAAACTTTATAGATCAACATCAAAGGCATAAAATTGTTGTAGTAACATGTTGCTAAACATTTACATTGACAAGAATTTAATGATTCTGACTAAAGTTGCACTTGTACCTTTTTAAAATCTATCTTTTTATCTTTACATTGTAGGCCACAAACAATTTTCAGAAGCTTTTAATTGTAGTCAATTAGGACTATTTGAAGATATTTTATATTCTCATCAATTTCTATAAAGAAGAATTTCGTAAAAAAAAAGATTTTCTTTAAAAAGTTTAAAAATCAAACAGAAAATAAAATAAGAAAAATCCATATAATTTGTGTTCCTACGACCAGCGTTGAAATCCTGCCTCTTATACCCAACAATAATCATAATAATAACAAAAATAAACAACGAAAAATATTCAATGTAATTGATTATTCTGATGTTGTTGATGATGGGAATGAGTATGAATATTATTATTATCTTGTTGTTGTGATGCTGCTACAGTCATCATATTCATTTGATCAACAGCAGTAGCAGATTCCGTATCTAAAGATGAAGATTGCTGTTGCTGTTGCCCATTTTGGGCGCACTGCTAGAACCATGATCTTGGATTAGCTGCATCATATGGTTTGGGCATACCTAAAGATGATGGTCTATAAGCTGATGGTGGTGGTTGACCATAACCAGCTGCAGCGGCAGCTGCTGCTGCACTTGCTGGTCCTCCTAATAGAGAATTATTAAATATCATACGTGTATGATAGTCATCACGTTGTAGATATTGTTGATATAAGCGAGTATTGGCAGGATCCAATTGTGAGGCGGGATTCATGAAATAAGGTGAGGCTCTCGTTGAAGGGTGTGCTAAGAAACTGTAAGGATTAGGAGTGGCAGCTGGATTTAAAGCCGATTGAGTTTTATCCATGACACTAGCGGCTGCAGCAACAGAAGCTGAAGCAGCATCATTGGCTGCCGAGCTACGACTGTGGGCAGGTGCCGGTGGCATATAGTATGGATTAGAGGCATCCCGAAATTGATCTAAATAACTAGAACCCGTTTGATCACCATACAAGCCCAAAGTGCTAGCAGTATGACCAAAATTAAAAGCACTTCCTGGTACCATGCCAGCGGTTTTAAGTGATATGGCTGCATCTAATGCAGATGTAGCTGATGAAGATGATGCTGCTGATGAGGAGTTCTGATTGGCATTTGTACTGGAGTTTTGAGATCCTACAGTAGCTTGAGAAGAATTTGAGGTGGAGAGTGGCGAACCAACACCCGTCGATTTGAGACCAGCATAGAGTTGATAACTTTGTAGGGCTTGTAATTGATGGGCGGTTGAAACAGAGGCTGCAGTATTTTGAGTATTGGGATTGGTATATTGTGAAGTGTGTAGATTTTGCTGCTGCTGATGTGTTGCCTGACTTTGATGATGATGTTGTTGCTGCTGTTGCTGCTGCTGCAATTGTGCCTGAGCTTGTTGTTGAGCTTGCTGCTGAGCTTGTTGCTGTTGAGCTTTAGCGGCTGCAGCAGCTTGTTCTGCTGCTATTGTAGAAGCCTTCTTTTTACGTCCTCTTTTGGCGGGGGGAGGTTTTTGTGGCTCCATTTGCTGTTGTTGATGTTGTTGCTGGGTTTGTTGTTGGTTTTGCTGCTGTTGAGCAGCATTTGTTTGTGCATTATTGCCGGCCAAATTGTGTAAATAACTAGATGCCGAAGGCATTTGATGAGGATTACCATAAATACTGGCACCTGATGTTGACGATGAATTACCGCCCGAATTTTGCATAGAATTCAAATAGAGCTGTGAAGCAGCTGATGTTAAGCCCTTGGAAGAGGATGCCGTTGTTGCCGAATTGTAAGTATGAGCAGCTGGTGGCATTGATTTGTCATAATAATTACCGGCAGCAGACGATTGTCCAGTCAAACCCATCAGTGAGGGATCACCTAAAGGATGCAATAGGGATGCTGCCGGATTATTATATGTTTGTGCTGGTGGTGGTGGCGGTGTTGGTTTATTATAGGCCGATAAATGATGCGTATGTGAGAGATGATGTGTTGCTGTCATGGCATTAAGTAAAGGATTAGATGATGCGGCGGCATTCGATGTTGACGTGGAGTCATGAGAATTTGCTGAAGAATTGTTAGAAGCTGTTGCTGTAGTTTTATCGTTAGAAGAATTGTGTTGTTGTTGACCGTAATTATGGGACAATTGTTGTTGTTGCTGATGTTGTTGTGCTGTTTGTGGCTGTTGTTGTTGGGTGTTTTGTGCTAATTTACTATTACTATTATATAAACTATGTTGCTGCTGCTGTTGTTGTTGATGCATTGCATTATGATGTTGCTGATGTGCCATATATGTGTTATCACTATTTGACATATTTAAAGGTTGTTGTATTGAAGAAGAATCTGTAGATTTTTGTTGTTGCTGTTGCATTATATTGCTAGATGTTGTATTATTGTTGCTTCCATAGCCCATTGGAGTTTTATTTAACATATCCATAGAAGATTTATTTTGATGCTGTTGCAAATTTTGATTTTGTTGTTGCAAAGACTGTTGCTGTTGTTCGGCGCTAGATTGCTGCTGATGTTGCATTAAATGTGAACTTAAATATTTATTTTGATCTTGTTGCAAAGACTTATGTTGCTGCTGTTGCTGTATCTGCTGTGTTTGTTGTTGCTGCTGTTGCATTTGACATGTTTGGTTATCCTTGGTGTAGTCTTTAGGGAAACCTAATGAGGCAGCATGATTATACACAGCAAATGCTTTATCTGGTGCTATATTAGCTAAATGTTTTCCCAATGCCATGGAACCTAAGATTGAATCAAACATTTGTGAATATTTACTTAGCTGTTGTTGCTGTTGGTCCTGTTGTTGATTTGTGGTTGATTGGCCTTGTTGTTGTTGCTGCGACTGAGTTGATTGTTGTTGGACCTGATGTTGAGTCGATTGCTGCTGCTGCATTGTTTGATGTTGCTGTTGCTGCTGTTGTTGATTTTGTGTTGGTGTTTGGCTTAACAAAGCCGAAAGCGTTGATTGTTGTTGACTTTGTTGTTGATTCGTTTGGTGCTGTTGTTGTTGCTGGGATGTTTGATGCTGCTGTCCTGCTGTTTGTTGTTGCGAAGCCACTGACGTCTTGTTTTGTTGTGAAATTTGTGGCTGCTGCTGCTGCTGTGCGTTTTGTGACTCATCACACTTTGGCATTTTTCTAGCAGTAGCTCCACTATAATCCATTCCCAACATATCATCTCCTGGCCTTTTTAAAGGATTTGTAACATTTTGATTTTTATGTGCACTTGCCTGTTGATGCATATGCTGCATAAATGCCGCCATATCTCCAGAATTCGAGCATGAAGCTAAACTACTCGTAGCATTGGCTTGCATACCATAACTTTGGCCAGCTGGTGACGTTCCCGATGTGGAGGATGAAGAATTTGAAGAGGATAGACTATTGCTACTAGTTTTGTTTTCCTGACTCAATTCATCCAGAGATGAGTTTGTCGCCGCAACAGCTGCTTGTTTACTGGCTGCTTCCGCTTGATATTGTGCATATGTTGGATAAGCTGGTTTTGGTATTAATGATTGTTGTTGTGTTAGATTTGATAAAACGTTATGTTGCTGTTGTGATTGTTGTGAAGACGAAGAATTTGTTGATGGTGTTGTCGAAGACAACGATGAATCTCTCCAGTCATTAGTTTTGTTATCAGTCGTAGTCTTGTTATTGCCGGTGTTCAATAATGAAGGATTGTAAAGATTGTGTAATGAATCATTGTTAGTTTGTGGTGCTTCTTTAGTATGTTGTTGGGTCTGCGATTGTTGCAATTGTTGTGAAACTTTAGAAGGTGGTGGAACATATGAATTACTAATGGAATTCATATTTTGTCCAAGACTTCCTGTAGTATCAGTCATTTGTGAAGAATAAATTCCGGCACCTGATTGCTGCTTTTGTTCTTCTAAACTTGAAGTTTGATGAGCAGCACTTGTCTGTTTATTTGTTTCTCCATAACCCATGCTACCACTAGCTGTAGTTTTATTTAATTCTCCATAACCCATTGTATTTCCCGCAGTCGCTGAAGAATTGTGATAGTTTGGTGTTGCCGTTGTCAATGAAGTTTGACTATATGTTGGAGGTTGTGGCTGTGGAACAAGTGACTGTTGTTGTTGAGAACCTACACTGGGTGGTTGTTGTTGATATGGCGACATAACCGGTTGCTGATATGGTGAATGTTGTTGTGGCTGTTCAGCTGGAGAATTCGCCAAAGGTGTAGGCGGCTGTGTTGCCGCCGATGAAGCTGGTGAATCTATACATGCTAAAGGACTAGGTTGCTGTTGATTTAATGGAGAATGGACACTGGAAGCAGCCGAGCCAGCCACTGGAGTATGAGCAGCTGGGCTATGGGCATGATTAGCTGTAGTATAAGGTGATTGTTGTGGTTGTTGATATGGAGAATTGGGTGGATGGTATGGACTTTGGTGAGGCTGTGGTGTGGTATGCGGTGTAGTATACGGAGAACTCTGAGGCTGTTGATAGGGCGAATGTGGATTTGGCGTACTAGGACTCATAGAACTATTATAGTCGGATTCTTGTGATCTCGGTTGTTTGTATTGATCGTACAAATTTGGCAAAGGTGAAGTTGAGGAATAAACTGGTGTTTTCGAAGCTTCTGAACCTGAAGGATTATAACTGTTTGCTCCGCCATAAGGAGAGGTGCCACTCAATTCTGGAGTCGAGACATTGGGTGAAGATGCTGACGAATAAATGTGCTGAGAGTACTGTGGATATGGTGAAGGCATTTCTCTGGGACTACAACTTTTATCGGGACTACTTTTTGTAGTGGTATCCTGATAGAAATTAACTTTTATAGTTCCATTCAGCGGGTATGGTGAAGCTGGTTTGGTAATTTCATCTGGTTTAGGTGAAACCATTATAGGCGAAGCACCTATGGGGGAAGCGCCAATAGGCGAGGTATAAGAGCCGGCATTATATGAACCATAACGATCCTCTATAGTAATGCGTGGTGAATCCGGGTCTTGTGAAAAACTAGAACGTTCTGATATTGTGCTGCCCGTGCTGGCTTTGCGTTGTCTTGGGGCAGATGGTAACGAAAATGTTTCGCCCATTAAAGAACCTGTAGGTGGACTCTTGGCTACTGTAGCGTTGTGAGAAGCTGAAGAAACGGAACTCTTTTCTTGTGACTTATCAGAACCGCTATCATTACCTTCTGGTTGCTGTTGCTTTTCTTCCTCTTCGGACTTTTTGGTTTTCTTGGGAGCACCGAAAGCCTTTAACCAAGCGCTTAAATTTGGCTTTTCTTTAGCTGCATCCGATGCGGAAGTAGAAGCATTATTAGTTTCAGCCACCTTTTCATTGGACGTTGCAGTAGACGGTGTATTTGCCGAGGTTAAAGTTGTGGGACACAATGAAGACAATGTAGCTGTTAATGTTTCAAATGGTCTAGGTTTTTCTGCTGATGTTGAAGACTTTAAACTTTCCTCCAATTTTTTCTTCTTTTCTTCCGCTGTCAACAAATGTGTGGCGCTTGTAAGAGGAGATCCTATATCTGGATAAGGCAATAGACCTTCTAATAATGTATCTTTTGGTTTTGCCTTTTCTTCAGTTTCTTTATCTTTATCCGCATTTAAAGCTGGACTTAAGGCCGCTTTATTAACCGTTTTAGAGGCTAATTCATCTATGAATGAGGGTGTAGAACCCAAAGCAAAATCATCTGTTTTTATTACTGTACCCAAACTTAATTTGGGTACATTGTCTGGTGTTTCTACAATTAATGAATTTTTAATTTCTTTCGTTTTGGCCGCTACCGGACCCAAAGGAAATATTTCATCTGGTTTGTTAACATTTTGTATTAGATTTCCTTTAGCTTTGCCGGGCTGTAAACGATCTATAGTTCGTAATAAGTTATCTTTTCTCTTGGTAGCTGCTTGCAATTTTTCCTTCAAAGATTTTCTTTTATCCTCCTTGGCCATTTGTTTCTTAATGTGTGGTGGAGGTGGGGGATGTAATAACAGTTGAGTAGTGGTTGGTTCTTTTGGTTTAGGCATGCTTACAGTAGTCAATGAAGGAGCAATAGTTGTGGGAGGTGGTATTAGTAATGGTGTATTAGCTACAGCCACCGAACTTAAGGAAGCTATAGAAGGTGCATTTATAGTAGATGAATTCGAAGAGGCATTAACCGATGTACTGCCTACAGAATTACCCGAAGTGGTCGAGTGTGGCGGTGATGTATTAAGTCTTGCTGCCGTTGCTTCTGGCAATAATTCACTTATAATATCTTTCTTTGGTAGATTTGAGTCGGAAGAAGAATTGTTGTCAGCTACCAGCTCATCAAAAGCCTCTTGCAGTTTTACGGGCATTAAATCGTCTTTAGGATTTGAAGGACCATCTAGTTTACTTGTTATTGCTGGATCAAAATCGTCCATCATATAACGTGAAGGTGAATTGGAGGCTGAGGAAAACTCAGAGAATCTGGGTGTGTGTTCCAACCAGCGATTAATATCCTTAAGAGTTTGTTCTGTTTCCACATCTAAAGCTTCCAAGTTAGCAGAATTATTTGAGGAATTCTTTTGATTATTCGAATTATTTGCTGCATTATTTTTACCTGACTTTTTATTGTTATTTTGATTAGCAGTAGCTTTTTTCTGTAATGCTTTTTTAGGTGGAGGAGGAGCTTGCGGTTTTTCCTTTTCTTTCTTCTCGGGCTCCTTTTCTTTTTCCGCAACTTTTGGCAGCTCTTTAATTTCTACTATCTCATTGATAACTTCACTTATAGCAACAGAGGGAGCTGGTATTACCGACGGTGATGGGGGTGGAGAATTTGCCATTAACAAGGCTGCTTTAAGTTTGTCTTTCTTTTTGGGTGGTAATTTATCATTAGCCACAGACTTTTTATCTTTCGCAGCAGTTTCTTCTACGACCGATGTTTTGGAAGGTTCTTCTTCCTTATTTACCACAATTTCCACTTTTTCGTTCATTATTACATCTTCAGGCTCTGCAGGCTTTTCAACCACTTTCTCTGTTGTGGCATTTGTTTTCTTATTTTTATCATTAGTTTTAGTTTCTTGTTTAGTTTCTTCAACTATTTTAACTGGTTCTGGTTTTACTTCTGGTAGATCCAAAGCTTTATCCAAATTCTTTTTAGCCTTTTTGTTATCACGCGTCTTTCTGCCTCTACTTTCAGTGACAGGTTTATCAGGAGTCTTGTCAGAAGGCTCTGAGACAGCTTTACTTGAAGAATCTCGTTTCCTAGTACTCTGGGACTTCGTATTAGTTTTAGTTTCCGCAGCCGCATTTTGTTGATTGAGTAAAGCTCTACTACGTCGATATTTAATTAGTTCATATTTATCCAGAAAAGGTAATAACATTTCCAATTCTGCCTGTTCGGCAGCTGCAGCAGCCGCTGCCTTTTCTTTTTCAGTTTGTTTTTTCTTATCACTAGTAGTTGATGAAGTGTTTGCAGTAGAAGAAGATGAAGTAGATCGTTTACGTTTATTTTCCTTTTCCTTTTTGTTGCTGTTTCTATTTGTTTTTGGTGTATTGCGTTTTTTAACAGGTTCAGGTGAGGGTTCTCGCGATTCCTCGCTTGTATGACTAGAAGTGGATTTTAAATCTTCATTATCGGATTCAGGAGATTGTTGTTGTTGAAGATTGGTTAAAGAAGTGCTTGGCACTTTTTTTACGGTTGTCAAAAGTTCAGAGAGATCTTCGTTAAGGGCACTTTTTGAGTATTTTTTGTGTAAATCTACTTTGAAAGGCGACATACTGCGGCTGTCGTCATCCATTATATCTTCTTCCAATTCCGAGGCAGAAGCATTTAAGGCAGCTATAGCGGGTGGTGGCAAATCCTTGTTGGTTACCAACGATGATTTTCTTTTGTTAGGTGGTTTAACGGGTGTAGCCGGAGGTGGTGGTGGATCTTCTTCGGGTTCTTCAGGTTCGGATTTTATATCTTTGTCTTCTTCTGCTTCTGACGTTGAATCTTCTTGTTCAGATTCCGAAATTTCAGCTTTAGACTTGTACTTACTAGTTGTTTTAGAGGTTTCTTTTGTTTTTGCTTTAGTTTTAACATTGTCTTTTTTCTTTCTAGCCGAGCCTTTCTTCTTTTGATTCGCCCCTTTGCCAGACTTTGCTTTTGATTTACTTTTTTTCGTGGTTTTAATTTCGAAATTTTCATCATCTTCATCATCTGGCTCTTCCTCAGATTCAGCATTCATGAAATCGTCTTCATCCTCGCTTACTTCCATATCTTCTTCCTCCTGTTTTTGTTTGGATTTATTTACCTTTTTAGAAGATTTTTTGGATTTTGCATTTGATTTGGAATTTTTCTTTTCATGTTTTGATTTTTTATCCTTTTTGGAATCCTTAGACGTTTTAGACTTTTTCGAAGAATTTCGACTTTCATCCAAATCCTGTATATCTTCCATATCTTCATCATCATCTTTGAACTCATACTGATCTTCTTCCTCACTTTGTCTCTCATCTTTACGTTGATTTTTTGATTTCCTCTTTCGTTTTTTATCTTTATCTTTACGTTTCCGTTTGGCATTTGTTGCCTTATGATCACTTTCTTCCTCATCTGGCTTTTCTTCATCCCCACTTTCTTTGCCCTCTACATCTTCTTCATCACTACTAACGATATCTTTAGGTTTTTCTTTTTTATTATGTTTTTTCTTCTCTGAAGATTTGTGTGTTGTTTTCTTATTGGCCATTTCTTGATTTTCTTTATCTTTAGCCTTTTTATTGAAATATTTTTCACGAAAAACATTCATTTTTGAATCCGCCGCCGGATAACTTAAATTTGGATCATCCTCATCGTCATCCGATAAATGATCGAAATATTTTTTGGTGGCTTTGTCAAAGGCTTCTTGAAGTTTATTTACCATTTCGGTATATTCTGTGGGAGGAGAAACGAAAACAGGAACGTTATGAAATAGAGTAACATTTAGGTATAGCAAAGCGACACTTACCATTATCATTGCCATTGTATAGTCGACAATTATTAACGATTAATTTGAAATCATTGCGAAAATCACTGAACTTTTGATATTCGCCATTATCAAGTTTATCCTCCATTTTCAATAGATCCATGGGTCTAAAAAATTTTAAAATAAATATAAAATTTTATAAATTTTTTTTATAATAAATTTTCTTTTCTAATGCGAATTTTTCAAAATTTCCTTTTCTAAAGTGAATATTTTAAATTTCCTTTTCTAAAGGGAAATTTTGATATTCCTTATCTAAAGGAAATTTCTCGAAATATCCTTTTCTATAGGAAATTTCTCAAAATTTTCTTTTCTATAGGACATTTCTAAAAATTTCCTTTCCTATAGGAAATTTCTCAAAATTTCCTTTTTCTAAAAATTTCCATTTCTATAGGAAATTTTTCAAAATTTCCTTTTCTATAGGAAATTTCTCAAAATTTCCTTTCCTATAGGAAATTTCTCAAAATTTCCTTTCCTATAGAAAATTTCTAAAAATTTCCTTTTCTGTAGAAAATTTCTTAAAATTTACTTTTCTATAGGAAAATTCTCAAAATTTGTTTTTCTATATGAAATTTTTCAAAATTTCCATTTCTACAGGAAATTTTTCAAAATTTCTATTTCTACAGGAAATTTCTCAAAATTTCCTTTTCTTTAGGAAATTTCTCAAAATTTCCTTTTCTATAGGAAATTTCTCAAAATTTCCTTTTCTATAGGAAATTTCTCAAAATTTCCTTTTCTATAGGAAATTTCTCAAAATTTCCTTTTCTATAGGAAATTTCTCAAAATTTCCTTTTCAGTAGAAAATTTCTAAAAATTTTCTTTTCCATAGGAAATTTCTCAAAATTTGCTTTTCTATAGGAAAAGTAAATTCTCCAAAACTTACCTTCTTATAATGGAATAATACCGTGGAGCTATATCCTCTTCAACAGGATCCATAAATGGCCAAGCGTCACGATGATTTTTAACATAGACCAGTACCTTGTGCATACCAATTTGTAGAACTTCTTCGGTTTCGGTAAAGCTAAGAACATTTGGTGTGATGGATTTTTTGTTCAAACAATAATTGTTGTAGAAAGTATGATGTTGTTGTTGTTGGTTGTGGTGGTGGTTATGGTGAGATGTTGTTTTACAAGATGATTTTGTTGTTGGATTATTATGATTGTGATTATGATGGTGTTGTTGTTGGTTGTGTTGTTGTTGGTATTTGTGATAAGAGGTTGATGATTTTTTATGTACATAAGTAGAATCAGTATGATTGATGGTAGAGGAGGAGTTGGAATTTATATTAGAAGTGGGAGTAGAATGATTTTGGTGATTGTGTTGGGAAAAATGTGCATTATTATTATTGTTGTTGTTGTTATTATTATTTCTATTAGTATTAGTACAAGTAGTAGTATTAGAAGGGAAATAATTATCATTAGAGGTAGTGTGTTTGTTGTTGCTATTGCTGTTGTTGGTAGTAGTTGTGCTATTATTATTATTGTTGTTGTTGTATGTGTGATTGTTAGTATTATGTTTTAAATAACGTTTAGTTGGTGGTATAGCGGCAACTGTTGTCGATTTTGTTGCTGTTTCATTATCATTTTTATTTTTATTGTTATTTCTATTTTTATAATTGTTATTATGATTATTGATCGTGACATTGTGTTGTTGTTCTTGGTCTTTTTGTTGTTGTTGTTGTAGTTGATACTGGTTGCTGTTGTTGCTACTTATTACATTTCTACACGGATTTTTTTTATTTTTATAATTGATTTTATGGTGTGGATGAAGGATTTATGGTGGTTTATATTTATTTTTGATAGAGGAACATTTAAGTTTTTTTCATTGATGATTTTTTATGAAATGTGGAATAAAAATTCAAGAGGGAAGGAGCAATAAAATACAATTGGTATTTTTAAAAATGATTTGATTATTTACAAATGGATTTTTTTTTTACAACTATCTAAAAGTTTAAAATAAAATTAATTACAAAAAAGCATGCAATAAATATTAGCACAAAAGCAAAGGATTGAAATAAGTTCAAAGCAGAATGTAATGAAAATGAAATTTCTGTTTCAAGAGAAAATTTTTGAAAATTTCTGTTTCAATAGAATATTTGCGAAAATTGCTGTTTCAATAGAAAATTTTCGAAAATTTCTATTTCAGTAGAAAATTTTCCAAAATTTTTGTTTCAATAGAAAATTTTCGAAAATTT